>JAHDIT010000132.1:0-34547 GCA_019232045.1 Ogataea degrootiae
TTTAATAAAGCCCGAGGAGGTATCCACGACTGAACTACCTTGTATGATTCAGTGCTTCATACCATAAAGAGGTAGGGGTCTGGAAATGGCTCATAATGTTTTCCTAATCCCCGATATCGCTATTATTGTTTAGTTTCCTTCCTATAGACTGGATAGAAGGATTATCAAATAAAATAGGGAATTTTGATCTTAGAATATTTTAAACACTATTAGATAACTATCAAACTTCACAAATTATGTAAGGTATTGGACTCCGAGCTGCTAAAAATAGTAACTTGATTCTAACCCCTCTTTGGATTTCTCGAAAATTCTTTTGCGGGATTTTTCTACTGTTTTTTATTGTTTTATAGTTAGTTGTTAGTGATTGAAGTTTAGTTTGTCTTCAATCATATTTTATTATAAATAGTTGAAACTTTTCCCTTGGATAGAGAGTTATATCTTTTGAAAAGAGAAAGAACAATAATAAATAAGAACAAAGAAAAAGACGACAAAACCGAATAGTGCCCAATTCATTACAAATTAAAAATTGGCAACTTGTCCGAGTGGTTAAGGAGAAAGATTAGAAATCTTTTGGGTTTCGCCCGCGCAGGTTCGAATCCTGCAGTTGTCGAATTGTTTTTGCATCTTTTTTCTTGTGAAAGTCTCTAAGTTCGAACAAGGATAATAACTGGAAAAAAAGTAGCCTTTTTAGCGGTTTATTCACATGGTTTCTCACAATTTTTGAAACATTAATATTCGTTCATAATATACATAAAATCTGCTTAAAGCTTGAAGCTTTCAATAAATAAATCATTGTATAGTTCTCTCAACTGATACAAATCATTAACCTTCACAGCAGCCTCTCCGGCAAACTCCAAGGTCTCGCAGAAAACATCATAATAACCTAACATCACAATGTCTAATGGAATGATCAAATTGAACTGATTCAAAGTAACACCACTACTCAAACGTCCATTACTAACCATGACACCAATTAGTTGTCCATTAGGGGAAGTGACTGCACCTCCTGATGAACCAGACCAACAAGAAGATGAGGAGATGATCAATGATGGTATTTCGATGTCGTTTGCAAACTTTTTGAACGTAGAGTTCAAACTAACAACAGTTGATATATTTCCAATCGACTTCAATGGTGTTAAATGCGAGTAATTGAAGAACAACCCGTAGCCAATTGATTTAGTCATTGATTTTGTTGAATATAACATAGATGGCGGTTGGTTGGCAAATATCATGGACATTGCTTTTTCAATAGTCATACCATTGTAAAACTTTATTGGTGTACCCAATTTACGACCTTTTATTCTAATGAAGCAAATATCAAATAACTGGTTATCAAATGGAATAAAAATATCTTCATTAATAACAGGGGTTTTCAGCTCGATAGAATGATTAGAGTCAATCCATATCTTAACAGAATCTGATAATTTGTTAGAGTTCATCACAACATGTCTATTTGTCAAAATCATATCCTCTTTAAATATAATACCACTACCCCAATAACTCAAGCCTTCAGAACTCGTGACTGTTATTCCAACAGTGAAGCAATGGCCTGGCTCAGAAGTATCCACAGTTAAGTGCTGTCCTATATTGTCTTCTTCTGATATGGACGCCTCTGAACAACAGTTCAAAGTTAGCAATTGTTGTGTATCTTTATCGAGTAGTGATAGTTCACCAATCAAGGTGTGATCAATCAACTTGAAGATATAAGACCAGTTTAATATGACCAAAAGTTCACCTTGTCCATTAGCCTTCACCATGTTCCCCCAGATCAATCCAAGAGATCTAGTCACTTCATTTTTATTATCAGTATGCACTTTCCCGTGGGGCAATAAGTTGACAATACCACCAATCATATTATCCAAGTACTTCATGTCACTCAAATATATTGAATTATCTTTACTTTTGTAATTCAAATATCCTATTGAACTAAAATTATTGAATATTGAAACGTTACTTAAACTGAAAGGAGAACTTTCAATCTTGATCTTGGATGGCAATGCAACCGAATCATCCAATTTTGACAGTAGATTCACCTGCCTATAATCCAAACTGTTAAATATAGGGAATTTTGGTTTGGCAACCAACAAACAGGAATCTTTAATATCATTGTTGTTGTCGCTATCATTTGAAGTTTCAAATTTAAACCCGTTCGATAAAAAATGGTAAATTTCTGGTGATGGAATTTTATCACTAGCTGGATCAATTAAATTCTTGAATTCGACTAGTTTACACTGAACCCATTGTATGCTGTTCTTTCCCGACTTTTCGTTGTTAATTAGTTCCTTAGTTGTGAAAAAAATTTCTAATTTGGTCTCGATGGCCCTGTATTCCTCTGGTAATGAAATGAGGCTCAAAATAAGTTCTCTTGCCCTCAAACTTGGGTCCTTTGGTTTGATGTATAGATATATACCAGATAATCCAAATAACTTGTTTCTGGTAGTAGAGCTTAGTATTCTTATGGTGATAGGTAGGTAGTACCAGTCAAGTTCTGAAGTTGAAGGAACAGGCATGCTGAGATCTTCGTCTCGTTGATGTATGTATGCACCTAATTATGTTCCTGCAGGTACGCCAGATCTAATAATTGTACTTTCCCGTGTGATTTCAAAAAAAAAATAGCACTTAGCACTGGAAAAGAGAAAAATCGTACGACTTTTAAGATCAGAGTGCTGTCTACTGAGTAGAGCCAATTCTTCCCTTTAAAAAATGGTGCAGAGTTTGGAAATGGACACTGAGATAAGCGGACGGACACAATTGCCCTTTTAGGATGCGCGCGGCTGTTGCGGATGAAAAGGGAAGGATGTCTCAATTGTTGACAAATAATATGAGATTAAAATTAAAACTAGTTCCATCAGCAAAGTAATACATAGAAAAAAGAAAACTAAGTCTGATGAATCGGTAACAGACAAAAAATGAAATATGGAAATAAAAATTCTGTGGTCTAAACTAAGAGTTTATCAGACAGAATAGAAAATTATTAATGGGTAAACTAAAACACAGGTGCTCATAATGCGTTCATCAGAATTCCCTTCAACTCCCTCTTCAGCACGTTTAATTGCTCAGTTTTTATAGGAGTAGACATATTAATAGAACCTGAAACATTCTCGTCATTCCCAGGTCTATCATTCGAAGGAGTAATAGAGCCTTTATCGCTTTCATCAGTTATCATAACATTTCCCATTGAATCTGGCAAAGGGGAAAGCTTCTTTGTATTACTAGTGGATCTATTAGCGCATAACTTCTCCAAGGTTAATTTCAATTCTTCCTTGCTTTTAACATCATCTCCTTCTGCATTACCATCTTCAATTTCTTTCACCCCATCTTCGGTGTGAACAAGAATCTTAGAATCATCAGTCCTGTAGCTTTCATTCATAGCATCTGAGAGATCACCATCTTTCTCAGATTTATCTTGAAACACTTTAACCAAATTGAAGTTCAACCCACTGCTATGTCTTTTTTTTGTCCGTGAGATAACTGGATCAAACTTTTCATTATCCTTTAATCTTGGTGAAGGCACGGAAATACTACTTAAGGTGAAATCATCGCTGCGGTTGGAGTTATCTTGATTCTTATCTAAACTTTCAATGGAATCGTTGAACTGTTCTACGAGTTCTTTTATGGAATCGCCAATCTTCATTAAACTTTCCATACGATCGATGCTATTGCTATTCAGCTCCATTAAGTTTAGCTTAACCGCTAATCGATCGACCGTCAATATTAACTTTTTGTAAGTTTCGTCTTCATTATCTTCTGTAATTGGGGGAATCATATCATCTTGTAGGTATCCCATATCTATGGATAATTCACTGTCATCCAGTTCAGCATTCAAACTATCAAACAATTGAGTGGATTTTGTTAGAAGCTGAATAATAATTAGAAGTTTCGTCGGGATTGATATGAATTTCAAAGAAGTAGAAAATAGATTGAATTTTCTAGCACAGAGGTTGAGAAAGATCCTGCTTTCTTTTGAAGGTTGATGGGAGTTTTCTTCCACAATTGATAATAAAACGCACATAAGCATTTTTCTAATAGTCTCAAAATTTTGAAACAACTTGAATGGATTCGTAGTCAGTTGTTGTAAATGCTGTTGTTGACTGGTTGATGAAACAGAAGAACTTCTGGTAAGGTGAGATTCTCCAGAGAAGGAACGCAATCTCAAGGGTTTCAGTCTGGAAGGTAGAGCTGCGGGTTTCAAATCTTCTAATAATTCATCGTGATTCAGGATATTGATAAATTTCAAGTCATCGTTGACCAGGCCTAATTGATAAATATCCAGATATTTCTCTAGATGGCCAGGGTCAACAAGACGTATTATATGCTGTAATTTACTGTTTAATGAAAGAATCAATGTATTCAAAACGCTTTTCACTTGTAAATCAGATGTCTTAATTTTTTGCTTAATATTTGCAAAATTTCCACCAAAGAGGTGGTTCAAATGATTGTTTGTTGAGTTTCTTACCAATTTTAAATGCATATTTAATGTTTCGTCGAACTGTTCATTAATGCGTAGAAACTCTATTAATCTGTTGTTTAGTATTTTAAGATAAACCTTATTGGCAATTTCTTTTGTTCGAGAGTGTAGGTTGAATAGGGTTAACGATAGAATTATTAAAAGCTTTGTATGCACGAGTGAGAGGGTTCCTATATGCTTCTTGGCGAAGAATAATATTAAGTAAGAAAGGAAAAAGCAGTTTGCGGAATGTACCAGTCTGTGCGAAGGTATCGTTCTTAAATCGATCACTATTTTATTGTTTTTAACGTTTGGTTTGCTGTTGATGGGGCACACTTCAGTAATAGATGCTCTTCTATGTTGATTGTGGTTTTTGTCGCTCATGAAGCTGGATGCTATAATTTGAAACTTGAACTTGTCCAATGAACTTCTAATGTGATTCGTCTGCATGAAGCTGTTCATCAAAAACTCATCCAAGAGCAAATAAGCATATGTGGAAAACTCTGAGTGGTGGTGGTAATATTTACTGCTGTTGTTATTATTATTGTCTGGGGGATAAATCATTGAATTGTCTTGCAAGTAGTGAACCACCGTAGATTGTTCGTCGTCAATGTCATTAACAAAACTGAAAGTATTATTGGATCCATCAAAGTCGTCAAGTTTCCACTTGGAGTCCTCTTCATTATTGTATAGATCAAGGTGGTGCTCTGTCGCCGCGGTCGAAGGTGTTATCACAGGCGAGTATAAGTCATTTGGACTTGACAGGAACTGGTCAATACTTTCATTACAGTTATTTTTGATAATATTGAGTCTTCTCATGTAGTTATTCTCGGGTCGTCTCGTAGTATACATGTCATCAATTCCCCAATCAGAGATGTTGCTGATGTCAGATGTACTGGTAGGAGTGGTGTTGAGGGGGCGTTGGTTGAGTGAAATGGTCGAAGAGACGCTATCATCACTACTACTTATAGCAGCATTGGTTCCTCCTCCGAAGTCCTCCAGTCGTATTATAAGGTCTTCGGTTAAATTCATGTATTGTTATTGCAATTGCTTAGTGTAGTTTGTAAATGTACATGTGTATTCATATGTTGTTGTTGTTGCCTAAATAAAGGTGATTTAAGCGCACCAATCTGATTGGATCAAAGCGCCAACGAAAAGAATGAAAGAAGATTATAACAGCTGCACTATCAAATCAGCCGTATAATTAACGACTGATACTTGTTTTAAAAACTTAACAAAAGACAACTGAACTAGAGAGAAAGGGTTGTAGGAAACAAGAAGGTAGTAAATGGTAAACAAGTACACCCCTTGAAGATCGAGATGGAATGAATTAATTTTTGGCCGAATCTGAGGCTAAAAAGTTTGTCGCGGAATGCGGCGAGGTCTGTGGGTGGTGTGAGATAATCAACAGAGAGAGACATAAAATCTATTCTATGGTGAGCTATTTGATGGCAACTAGCTTCAAGCTACTTGGATAAAGAAGATGGAAAAGTAAAACCAAGTACAGAAAAATTGACAAAAAATAAATATGTAGAAAATCAGGATACTACAAGAGTTACCTAGGCTTTCTGCGTTTCTCCGTTTCTCAAACTGAGTATCATAGAGGACGAAGAAACCATCTTTGACCTGATTCCGATCTTACTATCATCCCAATCTGTAAATTACTGTTCATCAATATTAATTCATAGTTTGTTTGTATTCAGATTGCTGTCGGTCAGAATGAACGTCCTATAAAAGGTAACAACCACAATAATAGAGGGAACAGGCCCCTCTAACAAAGGGAATATTTCTTTAAAAGCTCTAAAATGAGACGATCAGGAATCAAACAATTTTAAAACTCTTATACATAGAAGCTTAGCTACTGAAAATTACTAAGAAAAGTTTCAGTATGAATTTCAAACAAAGGTCATAGAGAAAAATATAATTAAATGTTAGATATTAGTTTATTTTGAATTTATCTCAAATATAAGATCAACTATTCTGTGCATGAAAAGCGCAAATGGTTTAGTGGTAAAATCCAACTTTGCCATAGTTGGGCCCCCGGTTCGATTCCGGGTTTGCGCATTTGTCATTCTTTTTTATATTTTCCATATCTTAGTTTTAAAGACAGTTAACTAATCAAGGGAGTACTCAAAAGTTTCTCTTGAGGTCCTGGCCAGATATATAATACTCTCTCTTTTTTTCACGTTTTGAAACCATTGGAAGAAGTTATCTACATCTGTCATATGATTGAAGGCACACGGATATATAAGCCTGATATCGATTTAGGAAACGAAATTTCAAAATGCATACTGGAAGAATTTAGAGCTCCTAAGACGCTGAAAGACAAACTATTGAACAAGTTAAAAAATGCTAAACCAAGACAAGGTGAATTCACTGTTTTGGCAGGTATTGTCTCTTTGAAGGCAAAGGGAAACAGAGTCGAATCAAAAGTTGATTTTGGCGAGGCACATATAGACAAGAGGAGAAAGATAAGGGAGGATCAATTTAATATAGCTCCATTGACCATCTCAACTGGTTTGAAGACGATTCCATCCGAAAAAATCAACAAAATAAGTTCAGGTCGGATGATTCACGATCTGCATGCTGAGATACTCTCGATCAGATTATTCAATCACTTATTACTCACAGAGATGGAAAAGCTACAAAATCAGGGATCAAGCGATTTACTGCAAAAGTCAGAGGAAACCGACAAATTTACATTGAAAGACAAGAGTACCAAATTTGCACTTTATGTCAGTGAAATACCATGCGGTGATGCTTCCATTGAGAATACAAAAAGAAACAATCAAGATAAAACCAAATGGGATCACCTAAAACTTGCTGATGATGTTGGCGTTGCAAGGGGTAGAGAAAACTTCGACGCTGTTGGTATTGTGAGGACAAAGCCTGGTCGCAAAGATTCCCCCGTTTCATATTCGAAGTCATGTTCGGATAAACTTTGTTTGAAAATGTTTACTTCATTACTTAGTTGTACGACATATGACTTAGTTATTGATCCTAAGTTATTTTACTTGAGTTACATAGTACTGCCGAATAACAAAATTAATGAAACTAGTATCCAAAGGTGTTTCTATGATAGATTCAAATCAAACATCTCAGATGATGACGGGTTTATATCAAGCTGCTTCAAAAAAGTTACTGTTTTACCAACTTCATTACAGTTTGAACATGATAAATCTGATACGATTGGTAGTAAATCGAATAACTTGTCCGTTGTTTTCTCTCCTTACAGTTCATTCATCCAAGTTTTAAACAATGGAGTTAAAGATGGGTGCCCAGTCAAACAAACTATTAAATTCAATGATCAAAGTGAACTTTCAAGAGAGAGCCTGCTATATAGACGTAAACGAATAGGTGATATTGGTTTCGTTAATAATTACCAAGAGTTCAAGAATAAGTCTGAAACAAGACAGCTGATCAAACATCGGACCAAAGAAGCCCTGGGTGGCTGGGGCAAGTCAACAATTGATGAATTACAGCTAGGTGAAAGCAACTGATAGGCTTTATGGTTATTTTCAATAAATAAAGTGGATATTCTAATTCTAAATAGATATAAACAATAATGAGTAGGTATGAATAATAGATTTATCTATTTCATGATTTGGATATATTATACATATAGGCCGCTGATCAACTAAACTAAAGTGGTCGTGCTTGTTGTTTTCTTATTCTTCGTCTTCATCATCAGAAGGACTACCGTCTTCCTCTTCAAGTTCTTCATCCGCTGGCTCCATATTCATGGCATACTCGGCACCTTCTAGAGCCATCTTGATTTGTTCATTGGAATCCCCTAATAACTGCACTGGTTTCAACCCTTCTTTATTTTTGATAGTTGGATCTGCTCCCGCTTCAATGAGGTTTTCAACCAAGAATAAACTATAATCAGGTTCCTCGAAACTATAATTAACAGCGTAATGCAAAGGAGTATCTCCAGTCAACGGATGAACAGGGTCAACTTCAACACCTTCAACGTCCAATATTTTATCCATGACTTCATAACACCCATGTTTACAGCATAGATGAAGGGCTGTGTTTCCTGTAGAGTCTGTTGCGGTGTTTAACAGTTCCACCAACTTGTCTTGTTCGTGTTCGGTTTCATATTTTGTGACGATATCGTCGATTAAATCAGTGTTGTTTCTTCTTGCTGCTTCAATGACCTGTTCTTGTGGAGAGGCGCCAGTAACCGTTTCTTCTGACATTTTGTATGTATTGTATGTGCTGAATGTATTGGAGGTACTTGGAGTTGATTGAGGCCGTATTTTTGAATCTTA
This sequence comes from Ogataea degrootiae, assembly GCA_019232045.1. Lineage (NCBI taxonomy): Eukaryota > Fungi > Ascomycota > Pichiomycetes > Pichiales > Pichiaceae > Ogataea > Ogataea degrootiae. The sequence continues at coordinate 8,722 of JAHDIT010000132.1, forward strand.
ACAATCTTGATCCCAAGATTTACAGCTTGTTCATATCTATCCACCATTGTATATCGGAATCGCCAGCACCATCGCCAACTGTAGCCCATACACAAGCCACATATATATATGCGCCACCATATGCATATAAGTATATGCTCAGCCCCAAATATTTATATCTACACCCGCACACCACATCAGCCACAATTAAACCAGCCTTTAAATACTTCCCAACTAGGCAACTTCTTAACGCGCCATACAGCGCGCTAAATTTGCATTGTTTAACACACGACCATCCTCGGCTGATCGATAGTAATGCACTAATGACTGAACTTGGACCATTAAATGAAAATTTTTTACCTTATTAATGCTTTTCTAATTTCCAATCCACCTGTCACTTCAGCTTAAGAAACTTCTTTCCAGATTTATTATTGACTTTTCTTCATATCTCTTTTATCATTAAAATTGATTTTTGAAGGAAAACAGAGAAAAACAAAAGGGCTTCAATAATGATCAAAACTGCATTAAGAAGTTCAGCAACCAGAAACTTGCTAGCCAAGCAAGCGATGAAGTCTATTGGTTCTAAACAATTTACCCCTGCCATAGTTTCCTCATCTACCATCTCTGATTCCAACAAGATCTCCATCAGATACTATTCCACTAGATCCACCGTTATTCAACTATTAAATAATATCGGTTCAAAGAGAGAAGTTGAACAATATTTGAAATATTTCACCTCTGTTTCTCAACAACAATTTGCTGTCATTAAAGTTGGCGGTGCTATCATTACCCAACAATTACCAGAACTAGCGTCATGTTTGGCATTCTTGTACCACGTCGGTTTATACCCAATCATTTTACACGGTACCGGTCCACAGATTAACGAAATTTTGGAAAACGAAGGTGTCGAACCGCAATATTCTGATGGTATTAGAATTACTGATGAAAAGACAATGAGTGTTGTCAGAAAATGTTTCCTTGAACAAAACTTGAAGCTTGTCACTGCTTTAGAAAAAATGGGTGTTCATGCTAGACCAATTACTGCTGGTGTTTTCCAAGCTGAATATTTAGACAAGGACAAGTATCAATTGGTTGGTGACATCACTGGCGTGAACAAGGCTCCAATTGAGGCATCTATTCAAGCTGGTGCTCTACCAATTTTAACCTCTTTAGCTGAAACTCCATCTGGCCAAATCTTGAACGTTAATGCCGATGTTGCTGCTGGTGAAATCGCTAGAGTCTTTGAACCATTAAAGATCGTTTACTTGAATGAAAAGGGTGGTATCATTAATGGTAACACCGGTGAAAAAGTTTCAGTTATTAACTTAGATGAAGAATATGAAGATCTATTGAAGGAAAGTTGGGTTAAATATGGTACCAAATTAAAGATTAAAGAAATTAGAGACTTACTAATGCACTTACCAAGATCATCATCTGTTGCAATCATTGATGTTGACGACTTACAAAAGGAATTATTCACCGATTCAGGTGCTGGTACTTTGATTAGAAGAGGCTACAAGTTGCTAACTAGAAATTCTTTAGAAGATTTCCAACAACCAGACTTATTAAGAGCCGCTTTGAACAGAGACCAAGAAATTGCATCTGGTAGTACTTCAGTTGCCTCATACTTGAGAGGTTTAGAATCTTCCACTTTCAAAGCTTATGGTGATGAACCGTTAGAGGTTTTAGCCATTGTTAAGGATGACAAAGCCACTGGTGTTGCTAAGTTAGATAAATTCTTGGCTTCAAAGGCTGGTTGGTTAAACAACGTTACCGATAACATTTTTACTGCCATCAAGAAGGACTACCCAGCTTTACAGTGGGTCGTTAAGGAAGATGACTTGAACACCCCATGGTATTTTGCCAAGGCTGACGGTTCATTTGCAAAGAATGGTGAAATTTTATTCTGGTATGGTACCAAATCTGTTGATGAAGTTACCAAATTAATTGACAACTTCTCTAAAGAATCATTCAGTAAACAATCCGGTGTCTTCTCAAACTCTTCTCAATCTAGATCATTCTCTACTTTCAGTACCAACTTTGGCTCTGGATTCAGCAAACAGTTCAAGAGGGGTTTAGCTACAACTGCCAACCCTAATCCGCCAATCAAGAAGGGTAGTAATACCAAGAAAGCCAGAGTTGCTTTAATAGGTGCTAGAGGTCACACTGGTCAAAACCTAATTTCCATGATTGACAAACATCCATACTTAGAATTAAGTCACGTTTCATCAAGAGAGTTAAAAGGTCAAAAATTAAAAGGTTACAACAAATCTGAAATTATTTATGAAAATTTACAGATTGAAGACATAACGAAATTAGAAACAGAAAACAAGATAGACGTGTGGGTTATGGCTTTACCAAACGGTGTTTGTAAACCATTTGTTGATGCTATTGAACAAGCTGGCGGTTCTGGTAACTCCAAAATCGTTGACTTATCAGCGGATTACAGATTCGACACCACCGGTGAATGGGTCTATGGTTTACCAGAATTAAACGACAGAACCACCATTGCTAACGCCAGAAAAATCTCCAACCCAGGTTGTTACGCAACTGCTGCTCAAATTGCCATTCAACCACTTGTTGAACATGCATCTGGTCGTCCATCTATCTTTGGTGTTTCAGGTTACTCTGGCGCAGGTACTAAGCCATCTCCAAAGAATGACGTTAACTTCTTAAACAACAACTTGATTCCATATTCGTTGACTGATCACATCCACGAACGTGAGATTTCTGCTCAGTTGGGTCTTGAAGTTGCATTCATGCCGCATGTTGCGCAATGGTTCCAAGGTATCACTCACACCATCTCAATCCCATTAAAAGAACCAATGACTGCCAGAGACATTAGAACTTTGTACCAAGACAGATACCAAGGCGAACAATTGATTACTGTTAGTGGTGAAGCTCCATTAGTTAGGGATATTAGTGGGAAGCACGGTGTTGTTGTTGGTGCGTTTGCAGTTAATGCTAAACAAGATAGAGTTGTAATTGTTGCTACTATTGACAACTTATTAAAGGGTGCTAGTACTCAATGTCTACAAAACATTAACTTAGCTATGAAGTATGATGAATATGCTGGTATTCCAGATGACTTAATTATTAGAGGTTAATGAATTTAGGGAGTTTTTTTGTTTTCAGAGCATTTAAATGCCTTAAATATACGAATTGTTATTGTTTTCTGTTTCTGTTTTCTGTTTTCTGTTGCTGTTGTTATATTTCATATTTTACTTGATTCAAGTAGTTACTACTATTTACATATTATATTTCTTAGTTATAATAGATTTTTAAAATAAAAAAGATTTATTCAGGTGAGTTTGAAAAATGACATCATTAAACGACGCGTCTATAGACTGTTTTTTTCAGTCGTTCTTAAATAATTTTATTCATAACATGAAAGATATCAAAGTATTTCACAAGGAGACCATGTCCTGTTATTACTCTTATTCATCATAGAATTCATCATAGAGGCCAAATAGTGATAAAATGGTTCTCATAGGTGCAAGGACTCTAACTAACGCAACTAGATCGTTACTACACGGAAATCGACTCTTCCGTCAAATCACCGACTCAAGTAATGGTAAAGTGACACTGGATGATTTTCTTGAAGCCAGTAAAGTGAGACTTCAGAGTCAAAATAATAACAGCAATAGAGCACCATCAAAACAAAAAAGCAATATACCATCGTTTTTTCAACAGCAGCAAGAAAATGGCGCAAACAAGAAGAACAAATCTAGATCCATGTTCAGTTTTGGTGGCGGTGAAGTTAGTGGAAAATCTACAAAAAACAGCGATGGAAAGGGTAATGGTAACGGAAGTAGACCGAAATTCACTTTTGGAAATAATGATTTTGAAAAACCAGCAAACGGCAGATCAAGAAGCCAACCACAACGTTATAGCAACAGCAAGCAGCGAGCATCCTCTACCACTATCGCTGACCTATTTCCAACAGGAACAAGAAAGGACAAAGAAGCAGCATTAGTGATAATCCGTAAGTCTAGAGAGGTGAACAAGAAAGGGACGGTGTGTGTGATCCAACCGGATGGCCAAATGATAACTGGGCTTATCAACAAGATTGTCGAATCATTGAATCTTGATAATGAAGGATTGTCAATAATCAGATCAGATCACACGGTTCCTAACAACATCCTTGAAAATGGGTCCAGGCTTCAGAATAAAGGCGTTAAAGGGGGTGAAAAATGCTGTTTATTGAAAGTTGTCGATTCGTTGAGTGCTCGTAAGGCACATTCTGATCATTTAGCTGAAGTTGTGACAAAGACAGTTAATTGGGGAAGCCGGAAGATGCAAAACCTACAAGCGGCTGGATCGGGGAATACAGGTGGTGCTAATGCTTTAGAAATGAAAGTTATTAGAGTTTCTTGGGAGATTACAATCAATGACTTATTAGGGCAAAAGAGACACGAGTTGATGACTCAGTTGAAGAAAGGGTACGGAGTTCAAGTCGTTCTTGATTACAGTGATAATTTTACCCGTGAAAGACGGTGGAAGTTTGATGTTGAGAAAATTACCGATTTGGAAAGAACCAGGATGACTAAAGTGATGGGTATGGTTGAAGAATTTATCACTGAGAGTGAATGTAGTTTTGAAAGTGAGGGTAAAATGGGTGATAAGGTTGTATATAGCGTGAAACCACCCAATAAAAGAACTAACGATAAAGAAATGAGTTCAAAGAATGAGGCGAAGAATTTGAAGAAGCAGGAAAAGTTGGAGAAGCAAAGGTTGAAAGCTGAAAGGGCAAAGGCTAAAGCTGAAGCACAAGCTAAAGAAATTAAGATGATTTCTGTTGATGATTTTTAGATGGTGTTAATTAGTCAGATTTTTATATATTCTAGAAAAGAACCTGTACATAGGAAATAGACTTCAAAAGATGGATATTGAAAATAGAATGATCAAAAGTAGTAAAACAGGGAGTGGGTAAGTGTAATGAAAATAAAGATGTATTATAGATTGTCACTGAGAAGAATTCGAACAACATCGATATATAAAATGGGGAGTGGAAGAAACACAGACGATGAAAAGGAATGAAAAAAACAGAAAAAAATACTCGTAAAATGGGCAATTTAAAGAGACTATAAACGAGATAGAAATGTGAAAATTCAAAAAAGACATACAAACAGAAGGACAGGAAGAGTTACAATGAATACTGAGACATCTTGAAATCATATGACGATACAGATAACAGTGGAAATAAAAGCAATAAAAGAAGGAGAAAGCAAACAACGTTAGGAAGGAAAGAAGGGTACGAAATTAAACATCATTCATTACTTATAATTTTTTTTTATATTTCATATTTTTGATCAGTTCAACAACAACAGCATCTATTTTAGGGTTTCAACAAATAAGCCTTTGCCATTTCATAAGCTGTCCAACTAATAGCTGTTGAAGGAACGTTAAAGATAACTCTTGGTTTCAAACCTCTCAAAAAGGCTTTGTAACCACCAGCCTCGTATAATCCTCTAGCAGCACTAGCGAACCCATCAACGTTCTTAATTGATTTAGTCTGTAAGACTGTCTTAATACAATCTAATGGTGTCGTCACAGCTGCCGCTGCAGCACCTGAAACACCACCAGAAATACAATGTAACAATGGGTCGTAAATTTGATCAGGGTTTAGTTTAGACGATGCATATTCATAAACACCGAAGTTGATTGCTGCAAATGGAATGTTCAGGACTAATGTTGTTGGATAAGAAATGAAGAACGGCTTTATGCCTTCTTTTGAATATATTTCAAGGAAAGTTTTCGTCATTGTCTTTTTCTGTAGCGGTTTTAGAATTGTTGTTGATGATGTAGAAGTTGTAGCTGGGGTTTGAGTTATTTGCATTCTTTGCTTGAGCACATCGAATGGGGTCATTAAAGCATCTGATGTAACGGTGGCAGCTATACCAGAAGCTGACGCTATAGCAGGATGTCTTTCATCTGTGATTAATCTTGTAGCTGTAGTTGATTTATTGATATTATTATTGGCCGCAGTCTTATGGACACTCTCTGGATCAGCCACTAGCAGCTTGTTACAAAGGCTGGTCTTGGTAGCTTCAAAGACAAGGTAGTAAATGGCATGTGCTGGGCCCGCGCCCAACACCACTGAAGAAACACCTCTCCACAATGCAACAGCACCTTCGGTCGAAGATATCTTGGAAACGGAGTGTATTATCCCCTCGCTAACTTGTAGTTTTGACGTTTGCATTCTAGTCTTGATGGCATCGATAGGGTACATCACAGTATGCTCCATTATACCAGCAAATGCACCAGCTACTAGTTGAGCAAATATAGGAGAATTTTCAGGAAGTGCTTCATAATCGATCTCCACGGCATCATGGCCCATTTTAATGGTTGGCTGATGATGTGAAGGTTGGATGTTATGCGGTTCCTTCATAATTGCAGACGAGTCGGACATGGTTATAGTTATGATAGTAGCTGTAAATCAGAATAATAATAAATTATAAAAGCTATTGTGTGTATGCAATTATATTGGGGCTGGTGTATCAATATGGAAAATAGGTTCGAAACGAGTATATCAAGAAAAGCCGTTTTCTGGCTGATGATAATAATATATGTTTTGTGAGTTGTTTGGACAAATGGAATTAATCAATTTCTATATTATAATTTGGAATTAACAAAAGCAATAACAATGATGGATGTGTAGATACCTTTCAAGACAGTTTTCAGACCAATTTATTCAAAATTTATGTACAAATAGGGGGCAATGAATAAATGTAGGGGTTAAAACTGAGTGTATATGTATGTGTATATTAAGGGAACAAGTTTGAGAGTTTGAAGGCTTTAAGATGTGTGATTCTAAAAAATAATGGAGTAACCTGGTAGATAAATCAAGACGGATTGACTCAATGTTAAGAAACAGTATATGAAAAGACAATTGAATGAATTTAACAAGAGGTCGGTTGCTTTGCGGGAAGAAAGATAATTGAGTTGAAGGAATTAAAGGCCCGTCAGTCACTAATTAATTATTTAATCAATCAACACAGCACAATAAATTTTTCGCTAAATGATGAGAAAAATGCCGACCAGAAAAGAAATTTGGGAGTTTTTTTGCCTATTGAAATGGTGGAGAAGAAGTGAAAAATTTTAATATTTACAGTGCAGTGCATTGTTAGTATATTATATGGGGGTCGATCGACTGGTTCGGGGGGAAGCAAACCCCGGACCCGAACTCGATAGGTAGGAGGATACACATGTAAGTGTACGTTGTTATGATATATGCCGTGTACAAGGGACAAGAAGACAACCATGTATTAGCTGTCCGTGACCAATGTAATACAAAGCTAACATACACAGCATACACACATATATAGTTTTAGATACAATTTGATTGGAGTTAATACCCAGCAGGGCTGGAGTCGGTCAAAGGCTTACCATCCATCCATCATCATCGATATACCCGACAGACAACCAGATCTCAGTAATATTTACTTTTTTTTGAAAACCGGATATTACACGGTCGTTGCCAGGATCATCCTTTTGTTACTCAACCCAACCAAACTAAACGTGTCATTATTGGCTATTTCTTTTGCTTCTTGTACCTTTGCACCGATGCTCTAAAATCCTCTCGGAACTGAACTATCTCTCAACCACCACTCCCTCCAACAGAACTGGGTCCTCCCCTCTGTGGATTACGTCTTGGTCTTCACATACTCCATGACGACATTTCTACGGCGCCGTCTGTCTCCCTGGCCAGCCTTGGCCAAATGCGGGCAAAATTACTAACAGAGTCGATTGCATTCCGTCGCGTCTGTCCTTTACTTCCGTCACCAACTATTACCTCTCTATCCTTTCTTTGTCTTCAGTTGTCTGGGTGTCATCCTGTGTCTACTCTTTATCAAAATGGTTTCTTCCATCTCAAGTCAATTGAATAAATGAATTAACTCTCATGTGTTTAGGCACCTGGAAGAAGAGGCCAGTTGCCCATGGGTTTCACCTCACATGTCTACATACATACATACATACATCCATACAAAACTAATGACGACGACTGTTTGATACCCACCCAACGTACGCTGCATATTTGATAAATAAAGATGTCAATCAAGCACCCGGTATGCTATATATCTATCCGCCTGTATATATTCAATACCTAGACAAAGAAACCAACCCCTCGACTCTCTGGCCCAGGACCATTTCAACTTCAAACACATTATTGACAAGGACTTTACCTCTGCCATTATCCATTACGGCAGTTTGTGGAGAAGATAAAAGCTCTTTCTTTTTATTAAGATGATCATCACAGATAAAACAACTATACCACCCTACCCAACTACTACCACTTTTAAACCTTTAACTGCTTTAATCTATCTTCCCGTTATATATATCCACATAATTATCAAACAAGACAAACAGCATATTCCAGACTTTCTTTGATTTATACACCTTCATATACATCATCATTTCTTTGGTAGTCCGGCTTTGCCCCCCTTCTTCCCCCCTTGTTATCTGATACTTACAGAACTTGGATTTTTGGGGCTAGTAATATCATTTTGCACTGCACTGAGAACTTATTCACATTTTCTGGTTTACATCATTGTAATAAAAACCGAACTCTCTTCATATAAATTACTTTCTGTTGGATATTCTAAAGCAAATAATATATCTTTATATTCAGTCAGTTATCTCAAAAAACTCAAAATTGCTTTCTTTCATCTCTTGAGTTACTTTAATTTTAGCAACATTGAAAGAAGAGTTGTTTGTCTATTACAAGGGATAAAAACTGTTGCTTGAAAGCAAAAGTAGGAAAATTTTCAAATATATTTCATAGTTTATTATAAAATATCAAAAACGGACGATATATTTTCCAGAGATAGCTTGATAAACACTTATAATCATGGGACTTCGTTACTCAACTTGTTTGGATCCAAACAATATTGAAGGTGATTTAAACGAAAGATATATTCACAAAACCAGAAGTTTATCTGAAAAACATTGTTTGTATGATGAAAACAGAGAAACATCATCGGACGGTGAAGATGATGACGATGACGATGATGATGATGACGAAGAAGAAGAAGGTAATGATAACGAGGATAACAATCTCCATCCTCATCGCCACCGCAATCATGATGGAGATGATGATTTTTACCCCTTTGATGATGGATTCTACGATGAAGATCTCAATGAGCCGATTAATGCAACTAGAATAATGACTGAAACGATCGCTCAAATGCAACAACAGGTGAACACAACAAGATCTTCTCGTTCTCAAGGAAGTCATCCTCTCCCAACTCCACGCTTAGGAACGTTTAGTCAATTAGCTAGCAACAACCAAGTACACCTCAATAGAACTAGGTCCACATCAAGGGCTAGCTCAGATGGACCAGCCTCTCTACCTTACATGTCATTCCGTGATTCAAATGCTCGTTACGATCATATTGCTACTGTGAGAGGAGGTCCGTATCACAGGGGAACGCTAATTTATCATAGACAATATGGTTCTAGAAACTCAGCATCACCGTCAGAATCTCAATCGGCAGCGAGCAGACTTACAAACCCATCACGTGGTTCAAACCTACAGGGAACTGCTATCCAATCCTCACAACTATCATCCACAGCGACCACTAGCTCTCCTGCTAGACAGCAACCTCCATCATCGGTAGCAACACTGAATAAAAGAAACAAGACGCATCCTAACAGTTTTTACAAAACAGATCCAAAATACAACGACAACGGTAAAGCATTGACATATGGTTGCGCAACGTGTCTAACGCATTTATCTTCATCAAATTTAATAATCAGTGATAAGTACCAAGGTGTGACAGGGGACGCTGTATTAATTTATAACGTTGTCAACGTTATTGTCGGCCGTTGGGAAGTTCGGAAAATGACGACAGGGTCGTATACAGTTGGTGATATTAAATGCCATCAATGTTTTAGATTGGTTGGTTGGAAGTACTTTAAGAGTGATAGAGCGGATCAGAAGTTCAAGGAAGGTAGGTTTATACTTGAGATGAATTGCGTCAAGGTTGTTCCGTGATTATTATTACACATAACATAAAAGTGTGCTTTTTTGGAGGAAGATTTTGTTATATTATTAAGGTTTTTTGTTTCTTTTGGTTTTCGGCTTGGTTGAGTTATTTATATATATAAACTATTTTATTTTCATTTGTTTTCTTGTTCTTTCTATATACGTATACTCATATTAAAATAAACATTCACATTTGAGTCTTATCTCATTATTTCATTCATGTTTTTTAAGAAATAAAAATTGTAACATTTGTAATATTGATATGATCCAATATGATATGAAAAAAGAAGGAAGAGGTCATACAATGCTGACCTATCCATATATTAGTGCATCAAAATGTTAGAATAAAATTTTCAATTAAACAACTACTGTATCAAATACCTATCAATGGGTGTTACAACCAAAGAAATCTGTATCTTTAAAGTACTCCTGTTGATTGCGCTGTAACCTTTTTCTATGTTTGTCAAACTTCATGATGCCTACCGTTTTAAATCACCGAACAGATGGTTATATTGCGAGGAATAACACAAACGATAGTAGTAGTCGTTTTATTAAGCTTTCTGCGAATCTTCATTCATTTACTTAAGCGAATCACGTTCATACTGTTATCACCATTTTCCACCAGAATTCTAATATCGTGGAGGCATACAGATACAGTCCATTTGTGAATGTATATCGGTGTTTAGTATCAGATTGTTCTCACAGTTGATCAGCCACCAAATTATGGGGTGATTTGGTAGATTCTTCATAAATCATCAAAAACTTAATTTAATCGGGTAAAAGCTTTTTGTTTGGCTGCAGTTATCATTGTTTTCAACGAATCAATTTTGTAGTTGCTTTAGACAAGTGAACTAAATCATTTTTACCCAATCTCTGAGCTACGAAAGAAAATGCAACACACGAGGCCAAAAATCCAATGAAATTGTAAAACTAGGATTATTGTTAAAAACAATTGAGTTAGTATGTCAACAGTTAGATAGTGACGGAAGACATTCTTACTAAGAAAGTACTTACGGCTTTTCTAGAGTAAATTCTCTCTTCTTCTTCTGTTCTAAATGAACTAAAAATTTTTCTTATTTTTTGAATCATTCTTATCTATCAGATCTAAAGGTATAATAAGTTATCAAATGTTGTCTGTAATTGTTATGATTACTAAAAGGATTTGATTGTCTTGCAGGTGACACTAAAAAAGATGGCACTAAAAAAGATGGCATGCAAATGGTTATGGTGATTTAACAAACAAAACAGCTTAGCTGGGTGAATTGAATTTCTATGTTTGCGTCTATTCACGTCGCCGACGCGACAGTCGAGAATTCACATTGTCAAAACCTCTGAAATTACTCCCAATATACAGCCCCTTTTCTGCCACAGTGTATACCAGGGTTCCCACATATCAATCTATTCGCATTATCTAAATCATATTAATCGGTTTATTTTGCATTATTCTGTGAAATGGATTCCTGTGCCTAGAAACTTTCTATATCAACATGTCTTTCACCTTTTTGTACTGTACTCTATCCTCTTTCGGTCAGTTTATTAGCGGTCGGCGTCGGCGTCCCGCGGAAGAGATGAGAGTTCTGTCTCTAACCATATTCGGTGTTTAGCAGGGATGTCAGATAACAGTTGAGTGAGTATTCCTTGACCCATAAATATATACATACACACATATATTACTGACATCCATTGAACTATTGAATATTCGTGTATATACTTATACGTATATATATTTCTCGCTTTGCAACAGTGAGTATGAGCAGAATAATACAAGATTGTCACTCTCACCGGACATTTCCGAGGCTCTTCACCTAGCCGTTCCTTATCAATCTGATCGTCTATACGAGGTATGGCAGCTTCAATGGCCCCCCGGTTTTCTGTGCCAACACCAAAATGTCCAAGTGAATTAAACCGCATGGTGCATAATCTACTTAAAATACACTCCCTTGGCCGTATCCAGCCAACCACTCTCCAAATACAGCAAGGTGATATCATAGCTTTGATTGTTAGCATGTAGGGAGCTGTAGACTTAAACAATAGGAACTAACTCTACCGCATATTAAGCATAAATAAATATTCTTAATTTCTGTCATTAATAGTAAAAGTTGGTTGCACCATTTCAGTTAGACGTCAAAGTTTAACTTATATATTAAGCAATTTTCTTCTGCTCTTCATAACTGATTCTTTCGCTTAATAATAGTCAATTGATAATATCAACCTGCAAGTTAACCAATCAATCCGTCTACAATGAAACAAGCTACATTAGCCAGAGAATGGTCCCTGTGGAACCAACTTAATCTTGGATACAGCAAATTTTCTCTCGACTCCGATGATAACGATACCCCCACCATTAACTCACAGTCAGAAAAGGACCAATTGAACGAAAAAGATAAATTAATGGAAGTCGAAAATGGACTTGCTGACCTAAAAGATAGAAAAGCAAAGTCCAGTTTTGGATTTTACAAGGCAATGGGTTTAGCCTCATTATCATTGTTAGTGCTAATGCTTACTATTCATACCTGCCATCACTCTCAATCCCTAGATGGCCACAACCTTGCAAAATTGTTCAATAAAGGTAATCAACTAGAAGTTACTGAAGATGAGTATGACTTTAATTATGGTGAAACCTTACTAATCACTTCGAAGGACGCCGATAATGCTACTGTCGTTCATGAAGTCATCGAAGTTGGTGTGCCATTCTTAGACTATGGTGTCCCTGTTTATTCACAAAATCTACTGAATGCTACATTTGGTAACTGCTGGGGTCATCCCGTCACAGCCGAATATTTAGCCCCTCCATCAAACGTTACTTTTTCACAAGTTGTGATTTCTTTAGACACTTGGGTTGACGGTGTTCAATATGATAGATTGGCTCATTTATTCCTTGATGGGGCTGAAGTTTGGAGAACAAGTACTATTGAACCAGCTAATAAATTATCACATTCTTATACTCAAAAGGATTTGTCACTGTATGCTAAATTATTTTCTGAAGATGCCGTTTTGATGTTCCAACTGGATAACCTGCTTACACCAAGATTAACGGGCTCTTTCAACGTTTCATTGAATGCATTCTATTACAACAATACTGCTGGATTCTCACTCTTACCATCAACTGATGCTGAAGAATCCGCTGACCTTACCGATATTATTATTGAAGAAATAGAAGACGAAATCATCCCTGGTGCTCTTGCCTCTATGTTCAGTGCCAGAGAAGGTGCCGATCAAATCTATCCATTAATTGAAAATGGAATTGAAAAACCTCCTTTAGTTTACTTACCAGATAAAGAGCTGAGCTCCGTCGTTCCAAAGCTAAATGCCAATACAACAAAGGTTAAACTTGAATTGTTCATGTCTGGTAACTCTGAAGAGGAATTCTGGTGGTCAAACGTTTTAGATGAATTTGTTCCAACTTTTGAAAAATATGGCCATAAATTAGCTGGTCATGGTCCATGTAGAGTTATCAATGTTTTCTCTGATGGTGTTAGGCTTTCAACTGCTAACCCATTCCCTGTTATCTATACTGGTGGCTTATCACCCGCCTTATGGAATCCAATTGTCTCCACTGGCGCCTTTGATGTTAGAGCCGTGGAAATAGACTTGACTCCTTTATTACCAAACTTCTGGGAAAAGCCAACCGACTTGACGATCGAAGTTTCTAACTGTATTGATGATGACTTAAAATTCGGTGAAGTTGCCTCCGGTATTGGAAACAACTGGATTTCATCTGCCAACCTTGTTACTTGGGAAGATGATCGTATTGCCTCTTCAACTGGTTCAATGCTTTCATTTGAGAACTCAACTAAAGTTACATCATTCGGATTTGCTCCTCCAATGATTGGCATGTTACAACAAATTGTCCGTGCTGAATACATCAACAAATTCAACTCCACTTTAAACTACACTTTAACTAATGGCTCATCTGTTGCTTATGTCGCTGAATCTTACTCTGATGTCTCACAAGTTACCATCACCAACATGAAGAAATTCGGAGATGAACAGACTGTTATCACCGTTCCAACAGCAAAGCATTCGTTTGCCATCTTGGATGCCCTTAGTAACGATACGTTATCAGCTTTGAACTATACTCATTCTTATCCAATCACTGCCAAGATGGTTACTCTCCCAGCAACAGTTGGTGCTCCAGCAGAAATTGAATACGAAGTCAACGTTACCCGTGGCATTGATGTTGCTGTTGCTATTGATGGATTCAAAGCTCTGTCTTTGAAGAGTAAAGAAAACGGTACTTCTAACTTTACTCTATCTCCAAAGGGAAACCATGGAACTGGTACCATGGAACATAACCTTACTATCACGGAAGGTTTTCCGCTAGGTAATATGTCGTACAACAGACATGCTTTAGGCTGTAATGGTTCTATTATCTATGATAATGTCACTCTTTCAGATACAACAGCTAAGGATACATTTGAATCTAAAATGATAGCTGTGGGACCTATTTCAGAAGAACAAGAATTTATAGACTTACTAGCTAGCACCATTATCCAAGTGGCTAATCTTGAAGACAATGACTTCTCGGATGTCTTTAAGGAAGAACTTAACGCATTTTATGAAGAGTTTAATAATATTCAAAATGGTGGTTTACCCGCTAACATTGAAAATGATAATGAGATTATTGCAAAGTTAAACTTGTTTAATGGCCAATTCTTTGATTTCTAAACTGATTTTCCCATATTTGATTTATCTCTTCTTTTTGACGTTCTGTTCGTTCTCGTTTGTTACTTAAATTTGATTGCCTATTATTTTTAATAACAATCACTTTATTTTTTACTTTTTGAATTTTGTTTATGCTTTTTAATATTACAACTTTTATATCGATATTCCGCTAAAGGAGAAAGAGAGAGAAACAACGCTTCTGTAAAATAAAAAGATAGTTGTGTACTGATGTAAATTAATAAAATACAAACTATCAGCCGATACTTGTGCGATTATACCATAAAATAAACACTAAGAAGGAAGAAAAGGAATATAAAAAGAGGGGTCCCAAAAAACAAAGGTCATAAATAATGGAATAATAAATGTAAAAAACAATCAAAAGCAAAAAAAAGATAAAATGTTCTGAAAAGAAGGTCACTTCTTCCCTCTGGAACCAAAAGAATTGTTAACAACATCACCATCGTTTTCGTTCAAATCATTGGGTTCTAAACCTTGAGCCAAGTACTCAACTTCTTTCCAAAATTGTGCACCTGAATGTGGTGTTGGAGTACTAAAATCATGGTTGTCAATGGTACTTCCAGTGTCACTGGTTTTCTCGTCGGGACTATAAGCTTTCAATCCGTACCTAAATCTTGACTCAACTGGTGTTTCTCCACTGAACCCAGATCCATACGTTGAGTTAGATGGAGTCTTGTAGAAGTAAGTATCTGGTGTAGATGTGGCAACTGGTTCCGAAACTACAGAATTAGCCCACATTGTTGTAATTGGTAATGAAATTGTAACCAATGCAGTACCAATTGCGGACAATGATTGGAAACTAGTACCCTTTCCAAGGATATCAGCAAATGAAATTAAAACAACAACAGTTGGGATAATCATCGTTTGGAATGACATGATGAATAAAACATGGAAGATACCAAATTGCTTCAAACCTAAGAAACGTCTCGTTCTGATAGCAATAAACAATTTAGTAGTCAACATAAAAGACATTACTACTGATGAAACTGAGAAGCAGATCAAACAGGCATTATTAACCCAATCTGGCGTGGTGTATTCAATGTCAAAGAGCGCTTTGTTTGCCATTGTGGCATACGCAAAATAAAAGCCAGTGGTTGTTAAACCTAATAAAGCAGAGATTGTTGTGACCATGACACCCAAATATTTAACTTTAGCGTTTGGACTTCTGAAGATAACGTAAACTTGATAAACCATTGAAGTTTCAACTAATCCAATAAGTAAGATATAGAAAGTGTTTGTAGCAGCAATAAGATTGGACACTGGTCTATCTAGGTAGATGTAATATGAAAAGACATATGTTGCTAAGTAATAGGTTTTGGTCATTGAAATTACATAAAGTAGTGAATGTAAAAAGAAAGCGACTAAACAGCATTGATTTAAAATGAACAAAGGAGATTTCTTATTTTTGGTAACGAAGAAAGTGACAGGGATTGCAATAGCACCTAAGCCAACTCTTATACCAAAGATAGCCGCTAGGATAATTCTGTCTTTAATATAGTCGTCCAAATCTGAGAATTGTAAAAAAGTTTCGCCATAGGGAGAGGTGTAGTTTAAAAATGTGTCAGCTGGATTGAACCCTTCTGGAGGGAACATATCTGCAATACTTGTTGGATAGCTATCACTTGACATCACTAGTGAAAAAAATTGTATGTATTTAGTTGCAACCGGAGGAAAAAAAGGTAGAGATACAGTAATTTAATTAGAAAAGTATAGTCCAAAAGAAGATAAATTAGATGCAGGAAGTATTGGGATATATATAGGTGAGAGATCTGGACATCATTTGTGATGCATGGCGGGCAAGCTTCTGAAAAATGTGATAGTTTCCAAGTTTTGAAACAAATGTCTTAAAAGAGATAGTACCTCAAACACATCAGCTTTATACAGTTTAAGTAAACTACTGTACCAAGAAATCAACACACAAAAATCCCTGATTTGCTTCAGGTTATTTCTTATCCCATTTATTTCCTCTTTGGGACATCTCAATAGGAAATATTTGCACAGCCCTGGTTTCGGCTGTTTTCCCATTTGAGAGCGTCTAACCGAAAAATAGTATCTGTCTATTTAATAGCTATGTATGTACCTATCTACACAAGGGAGTCATTTACAAATAGTCTTCGTTAAACGCATTCCAATCCTTCAGTTCAATCAAATGTCTCATAGTTGGTCTTCCGTGAGGGCAGTTCCAAGGTTTATCCAATGTAGACAGATTCCTAACAACTCTTTCCATCGTCTTCATGTTCAAATGTTTACCAATCATAATGCTTGACCTACATGCTCTCATTGCAAACATCGCTCTCACTTTGGTGGGTCTAATATGATCGGCTTTACCTTCATTTTCCTTGACTAAATGAACAAGTTCGTGAAAATCGGAAAGATCAAAAATTGTGTTTTTGGAGTAGGGAGAAGACTTCAAAATGACTCTTGAACCTGGGTCTGCATCTTCGTCAACGTCTAGTTCGAATCCATTCTTCTCAAACACATACAAATTATTCATGATAGCAAGTTCATCTATAGCATTTAATTCAAGCTTATTGGGTATCACTAAAGGCTGGTTATTAAATATGGTTTCGGCCTGTAATCTTTCAAAATTGAATTTCTCGTCTGAAGCATGCTGATCCACAATAAACAAGTTCAAGTCATCATTGTCAACATTTTTTCTAGTGACTAATATGAATCCTAAATTGAATTGTCCAACAACTTTCATTTTCAGGAAATCTGACTTTGAAACTGATAGTGTTAATTTTTTCTCTGCTTCAGCTTGATCTGTTATATCATCGAGCATCTCCTTTGATATTGGCTGAGACTGAGAATCTCTCTTTCGCTTTTTGAAGGGTAGAAGCTTCATATCTCTTCCAGTTAAAGATATTGGCATCATCAAATCGTGTGTAGATGTTTCTCTTATACTTGTTAGAGGTTTTGTTGGTTTACATTGCTCTGGTAAGTCGGGTGTACGCTTTTCACAGTCGCATTCCTCTTGCTGTGTTGATGCATCTTTGAGATTAGCCTCTGGAGAAAATCTTATTCTTGAGCTTGATCCAATGGAATTTCTTTCAATGGTCTTGTCTCCAACAGTTATTACCATGACACCACCATTGTCTCTCTTTAAACGTCTCTGAGAAGACTCTTTCTCACTCTTGGAATCGTTCTCATATTGAGAAAGTGATGTGTGTGTCTTTGGACTGGAAGGTGGGATTTCCTCTTCCACAGACTCCAATACAGGTTCGTTATACTCATTACCTTCATATTCAGTATCTTCCGTTGCTATGGCACGGTTTGGGTAGGGTGGTGATAATATGATATCGTCTTTCTCATCATCTTCGCTAACTGGCAGATCATTTTCAATCCCTGAAAATTCTTCATCTTGTTTATCAAGTATCTTACCAACCTTAATTTTTTCGATGTTATAAAGTGCGTTCCTTTTCTTTTTGCTTCCCCTGAGGGTTGATATACCCACTTCAGTTTCTTTATCGTTCCCAGCTTTTTCTATATCCTGATCTTGTGCTGAACTCTCAGACTCATTTTCGGATTCATTATAATTTTGCGTTTGGCCTTCTTCCAATTCAATGTCTTCGATTTCCTTCTTTGTATCCTTATATTTCTCATTAACTGTTTCCACGACTTCAGTTTTGATTTCATTGTGACTCGCAGAAGAAAACCTATCCATTAATGACGACTGCCTTAATTGAGAGGATCTTGCAGTCAATTGCTCGTTCGGGCTAATGTTCATAGGAATTTTCATATCTTGTGAGTTAAATATCTCGTTCAACTCTTCTTTTAAATGTTCGACAATTAATGATTCATTATGTAACATAACAGTTCTTTTGTCAGGTGTAACGTTAATATCTACGAATTGTGGATCAATCTCCAAATTCAAAATGATAACAGGATTCTGTAAATGGTTAAAGCTCTTGTAAACCTCGTTAACGGCCTTTGAAAAATGTTGTAAATTAACAGGTCTGTTATTAATAAACCACAACTGACGATCGGTGGCAGAGCGACCTTGACCAAAAGAACAGTTTGATATATATCCACTGGCAATAATATTCATATTGATTAGTCCTTTTAATTTGAACCTCGAAGTTATGTTCATTTCAAGATTTATTGATTCAAGCCCATACATTCCGTTGGATCCAAAAACACTCAGAATGTTGTTTTTCAATAATTTTGCACCTGTAGATGATAATAATATCGACTTCTTCTTAGATGATGCATCCAAATGCTGAACTATGATTCTAACACCAACATTTATAACTGCATACGATTGCAAAAAAGTCAAAACTTTTTGAAATTCTCTCTTCGAGTTCTTAGTCAAGTCGATTCTTCGAACTGGCAAACTTTCAAATAGATTGCTGATTTGGATGATAGTCCCCGTAGTACCAGAACAAACTTGCTTCCTTGATAAATTTCCCATTCTGTCATAAAACAATTTATATGCCCTTGGCTTAATCTCTTTTGTGGCTGTAGTTATAGTAACATCAGAAATGGCACAAAGAGAACTCATGGCTTCACCTCTAAAGCCTAGAGTCCTGATATTGGCGACGTCTTCAAATGTATCTAGTTTCGAAGTATAGCTTTTAAGGCAAATCTTATCGTAATCAGATTCGTCAATCCCGGTACCGTTATCAGCAACTTCGATCAGATCAAGCCCGTGATTCTTAAAAGTGATGGTAACTTGAGTGGAATGAGCATCGAGTGCGTTTTCAAGAGCTTCTTTGACAGCTGTCGTAAGGTCAATGATGACTTGGCCGGAGGTTATTCGATGAATGTCCCCATTATTGATAGCCTGAATTGCCATTATGTTGGATTGTAGTCAGCTGTCCCCAATCCACAAAATATAGCAAACCATTTCAATAGTAAGTGGTCATTTTACAAACGCCATTTCTGAATTCGAAGAACAAAAAGCTCACGCGTCGGTTTTATGCCCCACCACTTTTTAAGTCCGGTCACATGACCAAATAGGTCAAATAATTTCAAGAATACAAGGAAGATAACCGCAATTCTCTAACGAACTAGTTCTTACTGGTTGAAGAACGTCTGCTGTTCCATATATATATGTGACTACTTACTGGGACTGCATAAAAATCATAAATAGTTGGATATATTCAGTATGGATAGGCTGAAATTTGAAACTGGTCAACAACAGCAGGAATCAAAAGAGTTAACCACCGACATCGTACTATCATTACTAATTGAAGTAATACAAGTTACAATCGAGCAAATATGGTACTATCGAACAATTTATCCTAAAGCATCATTTGAAAAGGCGAAATCATTCCAACTTGAGGTTTACACTAGCCGGCATCCCGGTGTGACTAAGTATTTAGACGATTTGTGTTTCAAGTTACGAACATTCTTAGAGCGTGGAATTTTAGAACGAGTCTTTGTCGAAATATTTGAAAATAATTCGTTAAATATATCCAATGATGATAATAATCAGCAACGGTATCAAGTTAAGGAACGTTATGGGTTCAGTTTTAAAGATTCAGTTTTGCTTGAATTATTGAGGAATTCTTCAAGTAGTAGTGGTAGTAACAACAATACAAGTCAAAGAATTACATTCACAAATGAGTTTTCTGTGAGCGTACTGTACGCTGAACTTCAAAGCTTTTTATATTCAATCATTCAAGAACTTGGGGTATTGGATAGCAGGGATAAAACTAAAAAGAATGTCCTTGAAGCAGCAATGCGGAATGAAGGTAATTGGGATCTTGATCTTGAAGATGATGAGGAAGAGAAGAATCGGATGAATGCTGGGGGGTGTTTACCAAGGACTTTTAAAATATTAGTGGGTACAGATAAACAGAGATTTGGATTTTTGGCAATGAGTGAAGATTGGATATTAGAACGAAGTGACTTAAGCTATGATAATTATCAAGAACAGAACGGTAGAGGTACTAATAATGTGAAAAGGGATGATGATGGGCTTTTGATGGAGACTAGTACACCTGTGGTTGTCAGTAATGATCCTCTAAGAAGATTAGAAACTGTTGATTTGAAAGTTTTTAGAGAGGTTAATTTGGGATATTGGAATATCAAAGGCTATAGAGCTATTTTATGATAAAATGATTTACTTTTTGTGTGTTATGTTTATCTCAACTAAGGTAGTTACTGACGATTGATTTTAGGTTGTGAGAATCGCATGTAGAAGATGGGTATGCTACCGTTGAGAAACAAAGTCGATAAGGAAGAAACAAATTATAATCAAATAAAGTCAAACGTCGTAAAGAACTATATAAGAATAATATAAGTAGGACAGAAAATCGAACAAAAGATTCAAAAGAGAATATAAGCGGTGAGGAAAAGAATAAACTTCTATAAAAAACTCTTCAAAATAAATACAGACCAAAAAATTGAACTAAATAGAAACAAGAGAGCATATTGGTCATACATGCTAATAATAATAAAAACATGGAATGGTAGCGATGGCAAAAAACACTAATTAATGGACTCAAAAATGACAATTTTGAACAAAACACAAAAAAACACAAAATGAAGGCGGATGGAACTCGATAGAGTTAATGCAGTTTAGATGGTGTTTCTTCTTTTTTAACAGTTGTAATGTTACTGACACGTCCATTCCAGTAATCGTCAGCTAACAAAATTAAAATCCAAGCGCAGAAAAAGTTGAACAAGTAGTGTAGCCAGAACAAATGCCTAGTTCCATATATCAATGAGTATAAGGAAAAGTATGCCAACAAAAATTTAGTTATGAAAATAGACAGCTTGGAAGTAGGCCTTGACACTAAATTACCAGCAACATTATTTTGAATTAAAAACACAATTGATATAACAGCAAGGAAACTATGGTGTGAAGAAAACGGAGTTGCCCATCTCAACGAAAAGTTATGAACCCAAACAATTAAAACAGGGATATTAACAGGAAGAATCCATAGCATCAACATTAGAATAGAAAAGTTGAAGTTTCTGTAGTTCTCGATTATTTGTGAAGGTAAAACAGGTGATGAGCTTGTAGTAGTAGAATATGAAGAATGATTTAATAGAGGTGGTTGTTTTTCGGATAGCACAGACGACGTAGCAGATGATGAATTATCTGCAAATGCCCTGATAACGACAACCAGTTGAACAATACAGCAAACAACATATGCAAATTGATAAGGTAGATACAAAGGAACTAAAGCAACTAATATTGCAGTCCCTAGAGCTCGGCGTTTACTATAAATGTGTTGTCTTGGAACTTTATTGTACCTTGCAAAAATTGTCAACTTTCTTGAAATAAAAGCAGCTATCCACACCAGTGACATTAGGGTATAGTAAAACCCGCAGACTAAGGATAGTGAAACTACCAAAGTTGCAGGGCCAAAGAACCATAAGGCTTTTTCTTCTAAACCCAAAAAGTACATGTTCACATAAACATTGTCCTCTGCGATTTCATGCATTAAATCATAATTCCCTGTTTCAAGAGGATCAATCAAACTCAGAAGTTTTTGGAAACTCTTTTGGGATGCAATTGAAGATAAAAAGGATAGAATAATACTCAATGGGCCTAAAATTCTCAAGTTACAGAATAGCAATAAGCCATCAGCAAATGATGGAAATATATCATCAGTCATGTATTCCTTAAATTGTAACAGTAAAACCAGTGTCGTAATAAACACTGGGAAACTAATAGTCGATAGTCTATACTTCAGCACCAAAAGTTTCAATGATTTAAACCAATCCACAGACATATAGATATCCATGATTTGATCAGATGATAACGAGTCGCTGAATAGCTGCAATTCCAAAGATGAATCATAATCCCTTGTAAATGGGCAAAATGGTGACACACCTTGAATCAACGCCGTTATATCGTTGTTATTTCTAATGTTGATATGCCACTTCGCCTCATCTCTAACTCGTTGACTTATAATTGGTGAAAATCTTTCGAGTTGAGATTGCTGGTAACGGATATCAAATTTATATGCCAACAAGCTTGACCACGACGATGGAACCTTGATATTAACGGCAATTGGTCTATGTGCTGGTAAAGTGATGTCGTAACCTTGTGTGAATAATTTCCACAAACTTGGTTCCCCTAAAACTAGGTTGGTTGATTGTTTTAATTCTAAATCAGCCAATATGAAGTCTTTATCCGAGACCCCATGGGGTGATTCTGCAATTACCACGGCATCATACATTGCCAAAATAGCCGAATCGAATTGGATGGAATAGAATGGTTTCATATCTGCACCAATTGAAGATTCGCTTGAAGAGACAGAATCCGAGTAAGAGCGTGGAATCATATGAGCATCATTTCTCACGTCAAGACATTCTAACTGAACAAATTGGCTGGTCGCACCAGTGGTATAGTCAAATTCTTTTTTAAAAGATTGTGTATTTGGTGATAAAGTACGGCAAAGCAAAACTGATGGTGCAGCAGAGTTTCCCAAGTTCTCAATATTGACCGGTTGCATAGAACTTATAAAGTTGAATTTGAACTGTAGCTTATCTTTTGGAATATAAAACAAGTGCATATCTGGAGATTCTAAATCACGCTTATTCTTGGTCTTCGGTAACTCAAAAGTTCTTTCTCTTGGAGTTTCTTTCAATTGCTTTGTATCAATTTTCAATTTATACTGTAGATTCAATTCACCTTTTCCAGCCCTATAGGAATCAAAATCCTGGACAGCATCTTCTTCAAAACCTGAAAATAGATTCTTTCTGAAAATTTTCATTCTTTTCTCCAGTGAATATGTTTGTGAACTAGAAGATTTATCAACAATTTGTAAAAGCACATTTGCTAAGACTTTTCTCAATTGATCACACCAAACAATTGCCAAATGGTCGATTGGAGTCCAAACACCGGGTATCCCTGTTGTGGCAATCGTGAAACCATTAGATTCGGGTACTAAGCCAGTTAATGCAGTGTAATCGGCAGGTAACATATTATCTAACAATCCACCGGTAATTGAAATCAAAGATACATTTTCAAGCCTTTTTTTAGCAATTTCGCCAAGGTTAGCTTGTTTAGGGTTCTTGATAAATCCATGTCTCCAAAAGCTATCCGTCGATGCAAAAACATGTAGTAAGTCGGCATCAAAGGTTGCTGGTGCCGCAGCATGAGGAGCAGCCAATGTAATGATTGTATTTACGGAATCTTCAACATAATTAGGTAGACTTAACATCACTCTTGAAACTATACCACCCATTGAGTGTCCAAGTAATATCACCGAAGTTGCGGGAGTTGGGTTTTTTTTATACAAGTCTAAAATAAACGCAATTGCATCGTTCAAGTATTCAGCTTGGTCAAGCATTGTTCTACCATGAAAAGCTGTAAAATCTTCATTGAAATCTGCGGTGAAAAAGTCCAAACTATTTAAGCCAGGGTTCAAGTTTTTCATACGGCTGTAATCGTTATAAAATGTATTTGCAGACTCAGATGCAATTGATCTAACTTGTTTGTAACTTCCAGCGTTGCCTGGTATGAATAAAATAGGGGTTCCTGTGAGTTTTAGTGTTGACTGGTCATCTGATTCTTCAGGAAATATATCTTTACCTTGTTCTCTATATAGGTACAATGAATATTTGGAGGCAAAGTGCGTATGAGTTTCATCAAAAGCATTCACTTTTGCATATGCTGGGGACATGTAAACTCCTCTGCAACTAGCAGAATCGGCACCGTCCAAACTTTGACTAAAGCTGATACTTATTAGAGAGAGTATTGTTAAACCACATACCGTTAAAAACAGTAGTATTGACTTTGAAGATACTAGTGGGGAACGCTGTTGAATCAAGATATTATATGAATTCGAATTTGCCATGATAGGTTTGTGTTACTTGTATAAGGTGTTGATGGTATAGAAAAGAGGGTGGTACAAACTTCACCAACACACGGATAATTCTGAAGGGATTTAATCAGTATTAGGGCTTGGGTTCAATGTTATAGTAGATATTAGCAGAGAGCAATGGATACACCAATGACCCTTTTCTGTTTTTGCCTTTGTTTTCGTTGGAAATCTGATACCAAAAAAATTGACGCTTTATGCTATGGGACTTAGGGATTGCTTTGTCTAAAAGTTTTGTTGTTGGGTACTGTTTTGTGAATTAAGTTGGAAGCTGAGAAAAAGAAGGCAAAACAACTATTAGTTGTATCAGCTAGATGATATTGCTAAATAGAGATGGCGTAAATAAATTGAAGTAATTGAACGTCAGTAGTGGACAAACAGTGGACAATACGGGTGTCTATTCCCAGTTGGAAGGCTCGAAAAGATGGGATAGTCGGCTTAGACCTCAATAGAACAATTGTATGGTGGAAATGACTGTACTCAGAGACACAAGTGGGGAAACTCTTGAAACGTGTGTCCTAGTAAATGTGTAGATGAGTGGATTATAACAATTGTTATGAGGAGAATTATGAGAAGCAGTTAAATTAAATGATAGCAACTAAAAAACCTAAGTAGAGTTACACAAATATAAATGTACTGTTTGTTTCTAAAATGGGCTTAGGCCTGTGCACGCAGCTCTCTGCTTCAACTTCTTCCCAATATTTACTCTGCTGTGCGTGCGCCTACAAACAAAGAAGCAAATAAGTAACTAGGTCGATAGGCGCGTCTGTAGATCACGTGGTACTGAATTATATAGTCAGTGGATCGCCTTAAAAGATTTCCGGTTTCAACAGTCATTTCGTAGAATATTAGCGTTAGAGCGGTAACTACGGTGGCTGAACTTGAATTTTTAGTCACCGCCTTCGAATAATAGTCAAATCTTATAATTGGCGTAGGGCCTGAGAATTTCCAGATTTGACTATTATTCGAAGGCGGTGACTAAAAATTCAAGTTCAGCCACCGTAGTTACCGCTCTAACGCTAACATTCTACGAAATGACTGTTGAAACCGGAAATCTTTTAAGGCGATCCACTGACTATATTCAATCTTAACCTCCTTTAAATGTAATAAATCATTGATAAATCCAATTCGATTAAGGTAACGTTTACTCCTCTGATTGAATATTCTTGATTCAACTATCTTAATAGAATTTTGATTATCACAATAAATTATAGTTGATTGTTGGTATTTATGCATTAAAACTTTCATAATAGAATTCAACCACATAGCATCAGTAGAAGCTCTGACTAAACTTTGTATTTCAGCCTCTGGTGGTGATAATGCTGCTATGGTTGCACTTTTTGTTGACCAGATTATTGGACCATTGGCACAATATACCATATGTCCTAAAA
>JAHDIT010000133.1:0-34524 GCA_019232045.1 Ogataea degrootiae
AAAGCTAAACAATAACAAAATGTGTTCGGTTTTTTTTTTGTTTTGGTTAAAAAGATCCTTACACAATGCCTTTTCCTTTATCATTATTTTTACCCCCCCCCCCCCCCCCCCCCCCCCCCCCATTAAACAACATAAATGTTATATGGAACTAAATCTGCGAGATACTGTTCGAATAAATAGCTCGGTAATATCTGACAATAGGTAATAATAATAAAATAATAATAGTAACAGATTTATCCCCAAGATTAGGTTCTATTAGTTTTGGTAGACATTTCTCTGATTCTGATTTCATTAATCGAGCGTTTTTGTTTAACCGAGATCCTCAAGGGCTTGAAAAGATCTCCAAATCAGACAACAAGAGACCAGAGATCTCGGATAAGATAGGTTCTCAAGAGCCATCAGTAGCCGAGCGACAATAGATTTGTCAGCGTCACAGGAGGTAAATGCCGTCACAGGCTGACAGCGTGCCAACATTCACCGGTCACCGGGCCTATGTTGTGCATGCAAAATCTGAAAGCAAAGTAGTCTGATAGGACCAGTTCCAACAGACACAGTATATGTTTGACAATCTATAGTGTTTTCACTGGTAACAACTTATCCAATTCACAGCATACCACAGACGGGAACAAGAACAAATTCATTTTTTATTGATTGATGTATCCGAATTATGAGTAATAGTTTTCATTGTGGTGTTGAGAATAGCCGACCCCGCTATAACATTTGTTTACACTGAAGTTGTTGATGGATCAAATTAACTTTTACTTATTCATTAGATAAATGGTACGTTATATGTTATGACTCATATCTACCTTCAATTAACACCTAATCCATATGGCATACCTGTACTAGTAGACTCCCCAATTGCCTTGTCTGCCACATGGCATGGGGGTGAGTGGAAAGTACTGGTTCTAATAGCACCCCTCTTTTTCCATCTTCCCCGCCATTTTTCGCCTCTTGAAAGTCGCCGATCGTCTCCCATTCTGAGAGTCAATAAGAGCTGACATAATCCACAAGCTGCGATGACATCAGCAATCACCACTTTCACCTCCAATCGACCGTCCCGCCTAAACTAAAATTTTTCAAATCTTTCAAAATTTTTCACTTCGATCATGCAGCTATGTGCGCAAACAATAGATTCATGTCCTGTTCCGATTGACATCATACAATGCTAGAAGGATGACTGACTCGAAAGTCTGTTCTCAGTCTATTTCTACCGATACTGTTTTCATTACCCAATACCACTGTTTCTTACTTCGGCTACTTCTATTTACTCCATCTTTCTTTCTTTCTTGAATTATCAAACATATATATACTGCTTATCTCCTACTGTATTAATAAGACAGGTCACAGTCAAACATTTATATATTCAGTTACTACTCAAAAAACTCTCCATAGTAAATATAGATACAACTACAAAATGTTCAAAACAACCCTTGTACTATGCCAAAAGTCTTCGAAGGCAGCTTGGTCTAACATGCTAAGGGATCCTTCTACTAAATATTCAAGATTCAGAGGTGTTGACCTTCCTAATAGAACTTGGCCAAACAAGGTCATTGACAAAGCTCCAATGTGGCTGTCAACCGATCTAAGAGACGGTAACCAATCATTACCAGATCCTATGTCCATTCCACAAAAGAAAGAATATTTTCATAAGTTAATAGAAATCGGTTTCAAGGAAATTGAAGTTGCCTTCCCATCTGCTTCTCAAACCGATTTTGATTTCACCAGGTATGCTGTCGAAAATGCTCCAGATGACGTTTCCATTCAAGCTTTAGTCCAATCCAGAGAACATTTGATTAGAAGAACAGTTGAATCTTTAAAGGGTGCCAAGAAGGCCACTATCCACGTGTACTTGGCCACTTCTGATTTATTCAGAGATGTTGTCTTTGGTATGTCACAACAAGATGCCATTGATAAAGCTGTTGAAACCGCTAAATTTGTTAAATCGCTAACCAAAGATGACCCAGCAATGCAAGACACTGTTTGGACTTACCAATTCTCACCAGAATGCTTCTCTGATACTCCAACTGATTTTGCTTTAGAAATCTGTGAAGCTGTTAAAGCTGCTTGGGAGCCAACAGTCGAAAACCCAATCATCTTCAATCTACCTGCCACCGTTGAAGTTTCAGGTCCACATGTTTACGCTGATCAAGTTGAATACTTCTCTAAAAACATTAGTGAAAGAGAGAAAGTTCTAATCTCATTACACTGTCACAACGATAGGGGTTGTGGTGTTGCTGCAACTGAATTGGGTATTCTTGCTGGTGCTGACAGAGTTGAAGGTTGTTTATTTGGTAACGGTGAAAGAACCGGTAACGTTGATCTTGTTACCGTTGCTTTGAACATGTACACCGATGGTGTTTCTCCTGAATTAGATTTCTCTGACATGGAATCCATTATAGATGTTGTTGAAAAGGGTAACAAGATTCCAGTTTCTCCAAGAGCTCCATACGGTGGTGAATTAGTTGTTTCTGCATTTTCTGGTTCTCATCAAGATGCCATCAAGAAGGGTTTCACGGCTCAAGCCAAGAGAGAAGCTAACGGTGACCACAGATGGTTGATCCCATACCTACCATTAGATCCTCAAGATATTGGTAGAAATTACGAAGCCGTTATTAGAGTCAATTCTCAGTCCGGTAAGGGTGGTGCTGCTTGGGTTATCCAAAGAGCTTTAGGTTTAGATCTACCAAGACAAATGCAAATTGACTTCTCAAAGGTCGTTCAAGGAAAGGCTGATGAATTAGGTCGTGAACTAAAGTCTGAAGAAATCATTTCGCTATTACAATCTCGTTACAATGTCGACAACAGTTCTCACTCTTCTATAACTGTCAAGGACTACACTTTAACGAAGCACTCTGAATTCGTTACTACTTTGAACGCTGATTTAGTTATTAACGGTAAGGAAGTTTCAGTTGAAGGTACCGGTAACGGTCCAATTTCTTCATTTGTTGATGCTATCTCCAAGGCTACTGGTATTCAACTAGAATTACACACTTATAACGAACACTCTGTTGGTAAGGGTTCTGACACCAAGGCTGCTACATACGTTTTGCTTTCAGTTGAAGGTGATAAGAATTCATTCGAATGGGGTATTGGTATGCATGAATCTATTACCAGAGCTTCCATTAACTCTATTGTTGCAGCTGTCAACAACCTAGTTAAAGATGAAGTTATTAGTGTCGACTCTTTAAAGAAGGCTTCTGCTTAAAGACGACGTTTTGTTCTTATTTATTGGTTTTACTACATATTTTCTTTATACAAAAATAAACGAAAAAAAAGCTATTGATCTATGCCTGTATATTTGACATTTCAAACTTTAACTTATTTATTTTGAAAAGAGTATGAAGTTAATTAAATTGTAAGGTGTACAGCTTAGGCATGCAAGCTGAAATACAAAAAGACCTCAACGTGAAATAGAGATCAACTGTGGTGTGCGTACTAAGGAATCGCAGCACAGCCTGATACAAAGACTACTCTGTCTTCAGTAGACAGTTTGGAACCATTTCAGCATGAAAATAAAATGTATATGCATGTACATTTGGTAATGATAAAGCAGTGATACTCACAATTGGTGAAGAAATCATACTCCTAAGAAGAATCGAAGAACAAAGGGGTACTCACACAGAAGGAACACTGTAGATCCAGAGACCTTTAATTTACCCGGACACGCTCTTCTACTTTACTTTCAAAAGGTATAAAAAAGGCTGGAAAATTTTTTTGTATCTTTACTAACCAAACACTCTTTTGCTTTCTCTTCTTTCTTTGTACCAAACCATCTTTATAGACAGTACGATTAAATCTCAACTTTGTTAGAGCTTGCCATGGTTTCCATGGCTTCTTTCGAATGCAATAGATTCTATACGTGATTCAAAGATGGTCAGACAAATGCTCCGATGTTAATAAGAACCCGTCTGGATCGTCTTAATTGGCGGATTGAAAGAGGGGTGTCAGATAACATGTACATTCTATTTCTCTCTTAATTTTGAACTTAATAAAACATTGATTTTGTAATTATACGATTTTGTAAGTGTTAGCTATTATTCCAGACTTTTAAAGCTTGTGAGCTCGCTCTTTTGAAGTTGGGTAACTAACTAGAGGCATTTTCAACTCATACCCATAACCGTAATTCTTTAATTCCTTCCTAGATTAAAACAGCCGAACAATAGATTTTCTGGCTATGGGCTGGTCCATCCATGCGGCTACCCAGTTGTGAAAAGACAGGGGTGACACTCTGTTTGGCTGTTGCCTGCAAAGACCACTTACATTCTTCGCTACTAAATACAGACGTCGATGAAATAGGTTGGTCCAGCTGATTTGTAACTGACGGAATTTCCCGCTAATATATATATTAAATCATGACACGCGAGTTGTAAAATGCATTAAGTAAACAAGAAATCACTTTTCCAATCTAAATGGATCATCAGTTCTAAAAACAAACGAGTTCCACTACTAAAATCCAGTAGGCCGAAAGATGTGATGAAAGTTATAGTACAAAAGATGAAAGAATAGGCGCCAAAAGCACAGACATTCCTTAACGTTCCTTCAACATCTTGTTTCTCTTTTCTCTTCTCTTCAATCTTTCAACTCTCTTAGCATGCATAACAGTTGCTAATCTTTCGTATCTTTCAGCTTCTGCCTTCTTTTCTCTTTTTTCCTTGATTCTGTCAGTCTTTTCCTTTCTTTCTGCTTCCTTTTCCGCCTTTAATTCCCTGACTTTAGCCTTAACTTGTTCATCTTTCTTTCTTTGTTCCATCTTTTTGGCCCATGATGAGCCAACACCACGTGAACTCAAACGATGGGCATTCTTTGCCGCCTTCCAGCTCTTACCTATAATTAATTGATTAAAGCATTATTATTATGTTAGTATTCGGTTGAATGAAACGCAATATACATTCGAGTAGATTTATATGTCCCCATAAATTCATCTAATTGTGGATGATCTTGTAGAATTTGAATTCCAGTAATGGATATGGATGAACATCAATAACTACTGGAAAATTCTTGATTTAGTGCTTACCACTAACTCTGGCACCCTGGCTTGGGTCTACTTGTAGGACGGTTTCCTTAAGCTTTTGGGGTATTTCAACAGTATTACTCATTGTAAAAGTTCGATTTGTTTATACTAATATAATATGTCTAATCGAGATATATACAAAACAATATAATGAGTATGTGCAAATATAGATAAGGCTCTTTAGCTAACTGTTAAGAGAACTATGATTCTCTACAAACAAAAAAAATAAATAAATAAAATTTTAGATCCCCGCATCATTGGGACGCCCCTTTGATTTCGAGACATATTCTCCAGATTGTTACACTTTACTTGCCCATTTGAAGAACCCACAGTTGAACTGATCTATTCCTCTCTCTTTATCACTATCTTTTGTTTCTTCTTGGTCATCCACTTGCCATGTGGTCGTCTTTGATGTTCTTGCACAGCACCAGAACTTTTTACCTTTATTCTTCTCCGCACCATTCTTAACAGATCTTAATGTACATGCTTCATTGTGTTTGCATGAAGGAACAGAACTTGATGATTGGAGTAAAAGATTTTTGAAATCCCCAGCAGAAAGTTTATTTGACTGTTGAGATGATTCGATTGATTGTGATTGCGTTGATGCATCACTTACTGCATCAGAGGGATCTGAAGCAGTCTGTAACGTTGCCGGCTTGAAAAAAAAATTAGAAATGGATTTTTGGTCTATACTTGTCCGGGATCCATTTCTATTCTGTTTCTTTCGACTTACATAAGGCAGAGTATCACTAGAATGTCTTTTATCACTCATCTTGTCAATTATTTCGACAGATTCCTTGGCAGTAGGCTTGATTGGCCTGTTCCTGCTGAAAAATGAGTCTATACTTTTACCAGCATGTAATCCGTAAAACGATTTTGACTCAAACCAGTTAAGTTTGTTTCTGTAGTTTTCTGATAAATCTGTATTCTCAGCACAGGAAAATCCTTGATAATCAAAATCGGTATAAATCGGACAGTGATCCGATCCATGTAAGAAATTCCAAATACCAGCCTGGTTAACAACATCGTTCAGCTTCGCAGTGGCTAATATTAGATCAATTCTAGAGCCTATATTCGATGGCCTGGTGTTTTTGAAAGTATTCCACACTGTATACAGTTTCATTTGTCGGCCTTGCAGTTTTCTAGTTGTATCATATAGCATTTGAGACGGTTTCTCATTTTGAAGATATCCAGTAGTATCAAAAACATAGTCATTAAGAAGCGTTCTTGGTTCAGTAGACGTTTTAAAATCAATAACTTGCTGACGATTCTCAATTTCAAAATCGTTGAAATCATCAGGCTTCTTTAATAGCCCATCGGCTAATCCTAGCTTTATAGATTCGTCACTATCGATTAAGTCCATAGAGACGTTAATATCACCCATAATTACCACATGCTTCCCCATTTTCTTCAAGTTACTGGCTCTTTCGAACAAACAGACCAGGAACAACACTCTATACTGTTCACCTTCGTCGGTACACATAGAGTTCGCAGGACAGTACACTGATATTATAACAACGCCAAAATTCAACTCCACTATAACACACCTACCTTCTGAATCAACTTTCTTCAGCATTGATTCATCAGCACCGTGGCTCACAGGATAACCACCAATACAAAACTCTTCATACTCAGGATCTTGAATCGATTCAACAAAAGAGCTCTTGGATTTTTTGAAAGTAAGTAAGCCAGTTATACCCTCTTCCGCCCTAATTACAATCAATGCTCTTTTCACAAGTTCGGAATCGCAATCTTTGGGCTTTCTGATGAAAACTCCAACACCACTATAGCCTTTCTTTGACAACGGAATGGAAATAAAACTATAGTAATCTTTAAGATCAGCAATAGTATAGTCTATATCACTTCTTTGTAATTTCAGTTCTTGGAACGTAACTATATCTGCATTCATGTAATGAAACATGTCAGAGTACGTTGGTGTTGACGTCCATGGATGGTAATTCTTGAGCGTTTTGACTCCATTCACGTTGAACGATACCAGCCTGATAGTGGTGGGTGTCAACCTTTGTTTTATACCGTTTCCCTCTGGCATACTTCATACTTCTTCGTCACATATGGATCCTTGGTTTGATGAAGATCCAAGACATAAATATAGATTGTTGACCGGTTAGAAACAACAGAATTCTAAAGGTCTGTTTTTATCTTGATCTCATTTTTGGCGCGAAATGGTTATTTGTATGAGGCGCGTACAATCATTAAGCAAAATTTCATTAGACGCCAGGTTAAATAAAGAGGATGATTGAAAACCCCTTGAACTTGGTAAAGCTAACATTATTATATAAACTTCTCTTATAGAATCTTAGTCTTATACTTTGATTCCTGTTACTCGGAAATTGAATACTATTTAAAATCGAAAAATATGTCTATTTAAAAAGAACCCGTAAGTAATTTTTGATAAGAAAATGCTAGTTAACTGGACAGCGATAAGGGTATATATATGTAAAGAAAGCAAAACGACGAAAAAGAACTGAGAAATATTATGGAATAAAAAACGAAATGATTTCATAGCCAAGAAAGAAGGGAAATAATTCAATCGTAAAAGAGAAAAAAGAAAGCTAACTAGTAGCTGGAATATGCATCAACTTAGGCTTCAACTTCGGCTTCTCTCTTGTAGATGGCATTATTCTTACCAGCTTTGTGCCAGTAAAAGTCTGCATCGGCTTCGGCATCAGCATCTGCTTCTCTCTTATAGATTGCGTTGTTCTTACCAGCTTTGTGCCAGTAAAAGTCTGCAGATGGATCAGCATCAGCTTCTGCTTCTCTCTTATAGATTGCGTTGTTCTTACCAGCTTTGTGCCAGTAAAAGTCTGCAGATGGATCAGCATCAGCTTCAGCTTCTCTCTTGTAGATTGCGTTGTTCTTACCAGCTTTGTGCCAGTAAAAGTCTGCAGATGGATCAGCGTCAGCATCAGCTTCTCTCTTGTAGATGGCATTATTCTTACCAGCTTTATGCCATAAGAAATCTAATGGGGCAGCTTCAGCAACGAGAAGAATGAATGGTAATAGAATTGGAGTGGAAAACTTCATTTTGATTATTTTTTGAGGCCAAGAAAGAACGGTAGTAAGATAATTGATTGTGCCAGTAGCAGAGAAGGGGTGCTGCTGTTGTTTGTGTTTAATGATGATACATAAAAACCAACTGCTGAAAAATCAATCAATTAGAATGGATCCGAAGTTGTTTAAATACAAAAAGATCTCGACTAATTCAAAAGGACGTTGATAGAATTATGAAACATAGTTAACGTTCCAAAAAACCATGGGAGTTATTAAACTTTCTCGCCAGGTGGACTCGATAAACACACTCGTCTCATTTTACCAAGCACCGCACATCTGACACATTCAAACTTGAAATTTAAAACCCTTGAACGCATGCAAATCATTAAGATTCAATGCAGTAATATAAATGCAAGTAATTAACAAAATAATAACCGAATCTCTCGTAAGATTAACCACTGTGAACTTTGAAGAAATCTGTTTTGAAGTTCCCTTTGAAGGACAAAATAGGAAATTTGTGGGATGCGCGCGAGAGTTAAGTATTTCCTTTAATCCCGATTTGGATCTCAAAGGGAACTTTATAACACCTGCCAGTGAATGGGACCTAATAACAACAAGCTCGAACAGTCAACCAGTAAGTATAATAACTACATTAGTAGAAAATCGTGCATTATGGAAGTAAGAAACGCTCCTTTAACCTTTTCTATGCGTTTTGCGGAATGAGTTGCTGGAGACACAAGCGATTTTCCGCAATCCATTTTCCGTCATCTCTGTCCATTCATCCACTATACACATCTGATTTGTTAAGCTGATTACTTGCATATAATCCGGCGTTCGTTTCAAGTCTCCAAACATGTTAAATTGAGGCAGTAGTAAATAATCTGAAACAAATCTTTTTAATGGTATATATTTGAGTCCACCTTGTAACTTTTTAATACTTGCCAAAAAATTTAAACGCTCTCGCTTTTTATGTTCAGGTAGCCCTTTGACAACCCAATTAGGAAGTGTTTGTATACCCTCATTACAAACCGTCAAACACACACTTTATACGACTTTGTATCAAATCTCTTCAAGTACCCATTTGAACTTTATTGCCTCGGTAGATGCTTGAGAACTTTAGAAGTGTGCGATCGTCATTTTCTATCATATAGCTTCTTTTTGCAAGAAGGAAGGTTCCAAAAGAACACACATTCAATAATGAAATTAATCCCCCCTCGCTCCTTCCTTCAGTTTTCCTCTTTTTTGCTTTTCTTGTATGATATGAAATAATTATAGTTTCGTATATGACAGGAGGCGTCTCTAACCAAGAAATAAATATAAAAATGATCATAACGCATGGATTCCAAGGTGCAACACATAAGCTTTCATCTCGGTAGTTCAATACCCACCACAGATGTATACACTGACTGGTGGATCAGTTTTTTTTTTAGTGAACCATTTTCAGAATCTCGTTGAATCAGATTCTTTTCCTACTGATTTTCAATTTTGATACTTCTGCTCTTGTTGTTGTTCTTGTTTCACTTTACATGATTGGCAAGGGTCTTAATTTAAACACTACTTTTTGTCTAATGACATCCACAATCTCAGATTCTTGTTCATAGATACGGCCATCTTCATTTTCATTTGCATCACTGTTACTGATTAATCTTAAAACGCCTAGCGGTGGGTCCACTTTCTGCACATTACCGACCAATCTCTGAGAATTACTAATGAACAACGTTGCCTTTTGGAAATCAGGATCTATTTCCAATTTCCCGAACTTGACGGCATCTTTCACTAACTCTTGATCTTGCGTGGTCAACAATTCTGGTATTTTGGATTTGATAAACAATGCCTCTTCGTCTTCGCTTAATCCATCAGGCTTGATAGTTGGCAGATTCAATTCACCTTGGATTTCAATCAACGTTGAACCTAAACTTGTGCTTATTATCGTTGAATAATTATCCAAGGTTTTTTCTTCCTGAGAGGAGGATAGTGACTTTGCTGCCTTGTCGAATGTAATCTGTCTAGTTGGCATTGATAATAATGTTGTTTACGTTTAGTGTTCTAGAGATTGTATTTAGGATGTCTTATTGATGCTTATTTATCAAGATTTGAGGTTCACATTAAAATAAAAGTACTACTACTCGTATTTGAATCTTCAAAACAACGCGTTGAAGATGAAAATTCATTTGGCGTTAACCTGAAAGAAGCCGCTGATTACATCATCCGGGTTTTTTCTTCCACAGTAAAATATAAATGATTACTTGGATTTAAATTTAGACTCTACAACACCGTGATATCTTGTTTTATCGGCTAATATTAGCCACTCAACCATTTAAACGGAACAAAACAAGAATTATTTCATTAAATAAGGTACTGGATAATTAAAAATGCTTTCGCTGTTTAAATCCAAGAAATTCGACGCAGATCAATTTGAAAAAGAATTGAAGCAACTATCAACAAGGATTCTTAAGAATGAAAAAAAGCAACATAAATTACAAAACAAGAAAGGTCATTATAAAACTACGTCAATCGTATATTTATCCGGATTATACATCAGTTATATTGGATATGTATACTTTATGAAAAACCTTCGATTAAAACAGCTTGATTATGCACTAATTATCCTATCACCAATTTTAATATTCGCCACATATAAATTACTTGATTACTTCTTTAACTATCTGATATCGAACAACACTGAAGCCCTTGAAACTTTGAGAAATAAGCATCAGGAGAAGTTAAATGAATTGAAAGAACAGACTAATTTTCATAAGACTAACGAACTACTAATAAGGTTTTCAAACGGCGAGGATTTACAGGAATTGGAGAGCCAAGCACAAGAGATCAATGCTAAAAAACAAGAATACATGAAGTTAATCAACGAAGGAAAAGTTCCTAAGCCGTCGCCGGGCTCAGGACCTGGATCTGGATCTGGGTCTGATTCAAAGTTCTATGACCATTTGTTCAATTTCATGTTGGGTACTGATGAACTCTCACCTGATTTACGATTTGCTTTGATTTGTAAAAACTGTTTGCAGCATAATGGGTTGGCCCCAACCGGGATTAAAGGTGAATACGTCAAGTATATTTGTCCTAAATGTGGGGTTATGAATGGTATTGATAAACCACTGGATGAAAAGAGAGTTGAAGCTGAGACGGTGATGAATGAAGAGGTCAAAGTTGATGAACCTACTGTTGCTGCTACTGTTAGTGATGGAGATGAAACAAAGAATACTGAATGAGGATTACGGTGATATTCTTTATATATTTTTCATAGCTGGATGCTTTATGTTCATATATATAAACATACAGCTATACACAGTTTTTACGAGACTTTTAATAATTTTGACAAAGGCAAAAAGAAATCGATTTACAACATTCTATTGCAGTTCAGTTATGCAACATAAAAGCACTTAAGTAATCTAATGTAACTATGAGAATTATCAATTAAGAGAGATAGATATACAAGAACAAAGAATAGTAAAAAAAAAGGTAAAAAACATTTTTATTTCAAAACTTAGGAAGTGAATGACATAATAGCATTAACCATATCACCATTGTGTTCTCTTAAAGCCTTGATGGCCTTAGCTCTAGAAACATTAGCTTGGCCAACAACTAAATCGATATCACCAGCATCTAAACCGGATTCATCAACTTCAGCGTCGTCATCTTCTTCTTCTTCAATCTTCTTAGAGTTATCTAACAAAGAAGCAGCTTCTAAATCAGCGGTAATTGAAGCTGGGTCCTTTGGAGCTAGACCGTCAGTAGAGGAAGTACCGGCAGCAGCTTGAGCAGCCTGTTGAGCAGCCATAGCTTCAGCGTATCTCTTGTTTAAATCTTCAACCTTAGCCTCACCAAAGACAACGTAAGCACCAGCGACAGATTTGTAAACTTCTGGCTTCTCAATGGCTAAGATGAAGTTACCCTTTCTCTTGAAGGTGACTCTGGTGATACCTTTGATTTCCTTTAAGCCTAGCTTCTTGATTAAGGCTCTAGCTTTCTTTTCGTTCTTGTTTAAGATGGAAACTTCAGCACCTTCTGGGATGGTTTCTTCTGGTAATTCCTCGATTCTTGGGGCAGCCATTTTCGGTAATTTATTTATTTATTTGCTTGTTTAATTAATTCAAAGTAAGTTGATTGAATAATATATAAGAGAATATAGGACGGTACATCAAAGCTAAAGCATAAAGCAGAGCACAGTTAAAAGGAGCTGGCGAAGTGAAAAATCAACTCGACGACGTCGAGAAGCAGAAAACGAGAAAAGGCGAAACGGGTTCGAAGCCCCGACACATGACAAATTATTTGTCGTAAATCTACCGATGGTTTTGAAGGTTCTCAGGGGAAACGTTGAGGGCCCTCTCCTTGTTCTTATAACATCGAATAGCTTCTTCGTCTGAAACATGATTTAACCACAGAAATTAGCATGCTATTGACAGCAAGTTACTTGACGGTTCGTGTGAGAGTTGTCGTGTGCTACAGTTAACAGAGCTCCAACTAAGCTGATGGGAAAGAATGGACTGAAAGTAAGACAAAATTGAGATCCCCCATAGTTAAGACGCCAGTTTACCTGCAAAGATGTACATAATCTTCTCTTGTTATTTGAAGATAATTAACCATGTGTAGACCCATAGGTACGCAAATTTGTCGTTTGAAAAAAGGGAAAGTTCAGCGGTTTCAGTAGAGAGAGACAGAGCTGTGAATAGAAAACAGACCTTATAACCCGGACAGTGGAAAACTTGTTTATTTTTCTGTTTGCTTATTTATTCGCCAAAACGTGTTTGTTTGAACTACTTTCAAAGATCTTTCTCTACCTGTTTATAAAAGATACTAGATGTTTACATAGTTAACTCAGTAAAGCAAACACCCCTTGAATACTGAATATAATAGTACATAGACATGTATGTGTATAATAATTGGTGGCATTGGACGGGTGCAGTTCACACTGACCGGGATTTGACTCGGGGGAAGAACGTGTCGAAAGTAGATATCTGTGTATATACATATATACTTACGTAGTCAAATATTCTGGTAAACCAATGAGTTTAAAGTTAACGTTGATCTTCATGTAGTAGCGTATGTAGATATATATATGCAAGACGGAAAGGATGAGGGTATGCATTGGGAAGACTGTGTATCCGGACTATGTTGTGAGTGTACTCGTGTACAAATATACACATGATATAACATTACGTATAGTATCAAGGGTCCATATTCATATTCATAGATATATATATGTATGTACATATATAATTGTCTATACAATCAATAAACACCCGGAAGATAATCTCTCCTAGTTATCTTTTCTTTATATGTTTGTTTACTCGTCT
Organism: Ogataea degrootiae; assembly: GCA_019232045.1. Classification (NCBI taxonomy): domain Eukaryota; kingdom Fungi; phylum Ascomycota; class Pichiomycetes; order Pichiales; family Pichiaceae; genus Ogataea; species Ogataea degrootiae. The sequence continues at coordinate 13,339 of JAHDIT010000133.1, forward strand.
ATCACCCGAGCCGGCAAAAAGAGAAAGAAAAAGAAAAAACCCGTGCAGATCTTTCCAAAACATAACATAATTCTAATAAGAACAAGAACAAGAATAATAAGAATAATAAGAATAATAGGGCAAAGCCATCCACGCTTACATTACATCAAATTAATCAAAATTTCAATCCTCCTCATAAACAATCAAAACAAATAGACCTAGACTTAAACATAAACATAAACATAAACATAATCTTATACATAAACACAAACACAAACATAGACCTATATACTATTCAATTCTTTGCTTTAATAGTCATTTATTCACTTTACACCTACCAAACGTTTGCTTCCCATTTGGTCTCGTTATAGATTACAAACAGAAAAAGGAAAACATGGCTCTCCAAGGTAGTACCAATGACCGTAACATCATAACGATGGTTGGCAATCTGTTTAAAAAAAAAGATGATGGGAAAAAAGAAGAACAACGAACTTTGTTCTTAAATCAAGAGCTACCCCAAGAGTTTATAGACCCAAAAACAAACTTGCCTTTAAAACGATACCCAAGAAACAAAATTAGAACTACAAAATATACACCATTATCGTTCATACCTAAGAATCTTCTGTTTCAATTCACAAACATTGCTAATTCATATTTTCTTTTGATTATCATCCTTGGTGCTTTTCAAATTTTTGGTGTTCAATCACCTGGTATGCAAGCTGTTCCATTAATTGTTATCGTTATTTTAACTGCAATTAAAGATGGTTTTGAAGACTATAGAAGAGGTACCTCGGATTTAGAATTAAACAACTCCAGAATTCATATTTTAGAAGGTATGCCAAACCCTAACGTTTCTGCAGATAACGTTGGACCGTGGAGAAGATTCAAGAAAGCAAATACAAAAATATTGAGAATGTTACTAAGTTTTATATCAGGTAAATCTAGAAAGTCAAAGAGAGAAGAAGTTGTCGAACAAAGTTTAGATTTACAAAGAGTGTCATCTTTAGTTTCTTCGATTAATACAACTGGTTTAAGGGCTTCGATGTCGACCCATAGATCAAGACCAAATGCTAAGTTGTCTCCAATTCATCCAAACACAATCACAAACCCTCATTTGAAGCCTGAAATGGTTTGTAAATTTACTAATAGATTCTGGAAAGATATCTCAGCTGGTGATATAATCAGAATTAGAAACAATGAAGAAGTCCCTGCTGATGCAATTATCTTATCATCAAGTGACCCAGAGGGTGTTTGTTACGTCGAAACCAAGAATTTGGACGGTGAAACGAACTTGAAACATAAATCTTCTTTACACTGTGGTCAAGGTCTAAGGCATGCAAATGATTTAGAAAGAGCACAGATGATCGTTGAAACCGAACCACCAAATCTAAACTTGTATAAGTTTAGAGGTGTCGTTAAATATAACTCTTTTGAATCCGAAGATGATATGGTTGGCCAACCTGCAATGGAGCCTGCCACTTACGATAATATTCTGTTAAGAGGTTGTACCTTAAGAAACACAAAATGGGCTTTATGTTTTGTTGTTGCTACCGGTGATGAAACTAAAATCATGTTGAATGCCGGTGTTACACCGACCAAAAAATCCAGGATCTCAAAAGAATTAAACCTTTCCGTCATTTTCAATTTCTGTATCTTGTTCGTTCTTTGTTTTGTTTCTGGTTTGGTTAATGGTTTATTCTACGATAAATCTGATACTTCTAGAGTGTTCTTTGAATACAAGCCTTATGCAGGTTGGTCGTCTGCAGCTAATGGTGTCGTTGCCTTTTTCGTGGCTTTGATTTTATATCAAACCTTGGTTCCGATCTCCTTGTATATCTCCATTGAAATCATTAAAACCGTGCAAGCTTATTTCATTTATGCAGATGTTAAGATGTACTATCCAAAATTGGATTTCCCTTGTACTCCTAAATCGTGGAATATTTCAGATGATTTAGGTCAAATTGAATACATTTTCAGTGACAAAACAGGGACTTTAACACAAAACGTTATGGAATTTAAGAAATGTACAATTGCTGGTAAGTCATACGGTTTGGCGTATACTGAAGCTCAACAAGGTATGGATAAACGAGCTGGTGTTGACGTTATTGCTGAAAAGGATAAGATGACTAAGATTATAAAAGAGGATAGATTGAATATGATGAAACTTTTATCAAACATTGAAAATGATCAATTGAAAGAATCTGAAGTTACTTTTATCTCTAGTGAGTACGTTGATGACCTATATGGATCGGACAAATTCAGAAAGTCCGCTAATATGAACTTTATGTTGGCTCTAGCTCTATGTCATACTGTTATTACTGAAACTGCACCTGATGGCCGTATTCTTTTCAAGGCCGAATCACCCGATGAAGCCGCTTTAGTTGCCGCTGCTAGAGATATTGGTATTGTTTTCAGAGAAAAAACTAGAGCCGGTCAAGTGATCACATTATTAGACAACGAGAAACCTATTGAATATACACTTTTAGAGATTATTCCATTCAATTCAACAAGAAAGAGAATGTCTGTTGTTTTACAAGATCCTAATGGAAACATTGTTTTATACTGTAAAGGTGCCGATAATGTCATTTATGAAAGATTGGACCCAAGTTCAGATCAAGAAATGTTAAGTAAGACTGCCATCCATCTAGGTGAATTTGCTCAAGAAGGTTTGAGAACTTTATGTATTGCCAAAAAGGACATTGGCTCTTCCTACTTCCAGGAATGGCACTCTAGATATAAGGATGCCAGTAATTCCATTGAAGAAGATAGAGATGAGAAATTAGAGTTGATTGGAGAAGAATTAGAAAGAAATTTGACCTTATTAGGCGGTACTGCCATTGAAGACAGATTACAAGATGGTGTTCCAGATTCTATCTCGATGTTAGCTAGTGCAGGTATCAAATTATGGGTTTTAACTGGTGATAAGGTGGAAACTGCAATTAATATCGGGTTTTCATGTAATTTATTGTCCAATGATATGGAATTGTTAGTCATCAAATCCGGAGATGAAAACGATCTTGAGAATGAATCTGCCAGTATGCTAGTCAACAAATACTTAAACGAACATTTCAGCATGGAGGGAACTGAGGCTGATTTAGCGGCTGCTAGAAAGGATCATTCACCACCAAGCGGAAATTATGCGATCATCGTTGACGGTGCTTCATTAACCAAAATTTTTGAAGATCATGAATTGAAGATAAAGTTCTTGTTGCTTTGTAAGCAATGTAGATCCGTTCTATGCTGCAGAGTGTCACCTGCACAAAAAGCTTTAATTGTCACAATGGTGAAAGACAACTTGAAAGTTATGACGTTAGCTATCGGTGACGGTGCCAACGACGTTGCTATGATCCAAGCTGCTAATATTGGTGTTGGTATCGCTGGTGAAGAAGGTCGTCAAGCTGTCATGTCTTCCGATTACGCTATTGGCCAATTTAGATTCCTTGTTAGATTACTCCTTGTTCATGGTAGATGGTCATACAAGAGACTTGCCGAAATGGTTCCATGTTTCTTTTACAAGAACGTTAATTTTGTCATGGCTTTGTTCTGGTTTGGTATTTTCAACAATTTCGATGGTTCCTATTTATACGAATACACTTATTTGATGTTCTTCAATTTGGCTTATACCTCGTTACCTGTTATTTTCCTTGGTATTTTGGATCAGGATGTCCCTGACGTTGTTTCGTTACTCGTTCCAGAACTTTATAGAACTGGTATCTTAGGTTTAGAATGGTCTCAATTCAAGTTCTTTTACTACATGTTTGACGGTGCATATCAATCAGTCATTGCATTTATTTTCCCATGGTTGCTATTACACAAAGCCACGTTTGTCAATCAACATGGTTTGAATGTTGACCATAGATTCTGGTTTGGTGTCTTTTGTGCCCATATTTCCGTCATCTCTTGTAACCTATACGTTTTATTACAACAGAAAAGATGGGATTGGTTATCTGGGATCATCTATGCATTCTCGATCTTAATTATCTACTTTTGGACTGGTGTTTGGACATCATCGACGACTTCCTCTGAGTTTTATAAAGCTGCCTCGCAATGTTACGGTACGGTTGCATTCTGGTGCGTTCTGTTCATTGGTGTGACTGGTTCCATTCTACCTCGGTTCTGTTACGATGTCTTGAATAGATTATACTATCCAAGAGATATCGATATTATCAGAGAACGTGTCGCAATGGGTGATTTCGACGCTTATCCGAAGAGTTATGATCCCACTGACCAAGAAGACGTTGGTATTTTTAGAGCACAGAATACTTTGACTGAAAAGGGTGGTGCAACTGGCTCCTCTTCGAGTGATATTGTCACTGATGAAAAGAACAGGGATGTTGAAACTGGTAACGTTCCTATTGGATTGGGTTCTGTCACTACAAACAATGGTGGCCAAGGAGGTGGTAATGCTGCTGATGGAAAACTGAGATCTCGTAAAAATACCATTAAGAAGATGCTCAGATTCGGCTTAGATAGCAATAACGGCGGTGTTACTAAAGACAGCAATCCGTTGGAAGCAGTCAGAGCTAATATGATTAGAAGAGGTGAAGTCTCATCAAGGTCCTCGTTACATACCATTAGAACAAGTCATGATTTGGGGATTTCGTCTCCTGCAAATTTAATGAATATTCATTCTAGAAATTCAAGTTTGAGATGATAATTAGTTTTACCCCCTTTTTCTTTTCGTTTCGGAATTGTTCTTTTGATTTTTATCAATAAATAATATATAAATTTTGTCATTTTTAGTTTTTTTTTTTCGTTACTATTTTACTTCCTTCCTCGTTTTCCCTCATTTATTCCGATGTGTCTTATTACATCGACTGCTTTAAATTTGCAAAATTGTTTTTTGTATATACATTTTTGTTGAGTTGAGTTTTTTGTATTTTTTCTGTTTTTAATTTTGTTATAGTTATAATCGATTACCTTATTTCATGTCCTACTACAATCAACTCTCTTTTCTTGCCGCTTGCCGCGGAGACAGAAACTCGCTGTCAGCCGAGAAATCAAAGAGAAATCAACTCGTTTTCCCGATGTTCCCAATCGAGTCGCTTGTAAAAATTAATTTGTTTGTCTGTTGTATCTCATCTCCGAGTTTTATTCTGAATGGCTGATAGGGTCTTCTTCTTATCAGTGTGTTTGACAATTATTTGAAGGTACACTAGTAATTGATTTTGAAGTATAAGTAATTGAACTCTTGCGGTTTTATTTCAATATCCCATATCCCATATTCCCTTAGTTCCTTATCAATAAAAGTATCCCCCCTACTTATCATATTGCATCACCGATCATAATCTAATCAATATTTCAGAAACATGTCTTCAGAACCAATTGGACAACCAACTGATTCACAAGTCACCACAGCAGAGCAAGAACTCCCTGAATTCACACTCAAAAATGTTCTTGGTGACATCAAATACGGTATATGGTCAGCATTCATGAATCCAATTGCCAACAAACCAATGGCCATGGCCTTGCTGTTCGCCGAATCAACGATTTTAAAACTAATTTCTAGTTTTGTACCATATACTGAGATAGATTATTCCTCATACATGCAACAAATCCAATTAATTGAGAGTGGAGAATTAGATTACGCTAAGATCAAAGGCGATACTGGTCCGATAGTGTATCCAGGTGGACACGTTTACTTCTACTCGTGGATGAATTTCATTACTGAAGGATTATACGATATGGTCAGTGGTCAAATAGCGTTCAGGTACCTTTATTTGCTAACGTTGCTGTTTGTGTTTGTTATTTACTTATCATCAGGCGGTGTTAAAGGTAAGTTTGTGGTTAAGCCATACCAATTGTATCTGATTTGTGCATCTAGGAGACTACATAGTATTTATGTTTTGAGACTTTTCAACGATTGTTTTACTACATTTTTCATGGTTGCAACAATAATGGTTTTACAGCAAGCTTCTTACTATAAAAAGAGTAATGGGGTTGTTTCTGGTGTTCTAACTTATTTGTCAGCTGATTTGTTTAGTGTTGCTGTTTCCGTTAAGATGAATGCCTTATTATATTTGCCTGGTTACTTATTAGTTGTTTACTTCCTATCGGATGAGAATGTTTTAAAAATGATTCCTGTTCTTTTCTTTGGTTTGCTTGTTCAAGTTGGTATGAATTGGAGTTTTATCTCAGGTTCGGAAGAAATCAGAAAGAATTTCTTGAACGGTGCTTTCAATTTCAAAAGAACATTCATGTATGAATGGACCGTTAATTGGAAGTTTTTGGATGAGAATGTCTTCCAAAGTGAATCATTCCATAACTTATTGTTAGTCTTACATGTTTCGGTTCTATGTCTATTTTTATTCAAGAGATGGCTATCACCAACGGTGACCGGCAAGCCACTCAAACAGTTTTTAGGTGATTCTCTTAAGTTCTACAAGAGTACAATCTCACCAAATAATGTCATTTTATCAGAAGCTAACGGTACGTTATTTGTTGCTTTGGTTATGACGTTATCTAACTTGATTGGTGTTTTGTTTTCAAGATCTTTACATTATCAATTCCTTGCTTGGTACTCATTTTCTTTACCATTCTTGTTATCTTTTAGTAACATGCCAGCAATTGTTAATGTTCTTATCTTTGGTGCTCATGAATGGTGCTGGAATAATTATCCAAGTGATTGGAAAAGCTCTTTGTTGTTGGTTTGCATTTTAGCATTTGTTGTTGGTTCTAATTTCGTTAATGATGTCTTCGTTAGTGGTGAAGCTGAAGAAACCGAAGAAGAGGTTGAAGAGAAGAAAAGTCAGTAATTGTTATTATTTTTCAGGTTTATAATTACTTATTTATTTAACTACGTTTACTATACTGTTTATACTTAAAAGTGTTGTCTAAAAAGGATAACCAGGGAAAGGATTAGTTTAATTGATGACGTCAGCGCTTATGTAAATCGTTGGCTCACCTCAATTTTTTTCATACAATCTTATTTTTCGAAGAATAAATGCTTTATAGAGTTTCTAGAGTTTTGGTACTTTGTCCTCTCGATTCAATAAAGTTGATAATAGTTCACATAAATCAACTCAAAAATCCTCTCCAAAGTTTTCTAGAAAACACAAAGATGAACCGAGGAGGCAGAGGTGGTCACAGAGGTGGCTTTGGCAATCAAAATAGAGGAGGTTACCTGAACCCTCAACAAAGTATAGAAAGTGCCAACCAATACGAAAATCAGAATGTCATCACAGTGGAGATATTCGGATGGCAACGTGCCCCACAGCAAGATTTAGTGAATTTCATAAGTAGAAAAACAAGAATTGGTTTACAAAATGTGACAATTGACAACAATACGGGTGGTTTAAGAGCCACTGTCAAAACGAAAAAGGAAGCGAGTGACTTGGAAAGATGCAATGGTATGCAATTCGCTGGGGATACATTACGTATTAAAATCATTGATGATGCCGGAATTTCAGGAATCAACACGTCGGCTACTAATTCCACCATTGATTTATTAAAGAACTTTTTGAGAAGTCGTTATGATCCTAATACAAAGATGTTGAATTTGGATAATATGGCCGGAGATCAAGCTTTAGTATCAACTGGTTTGTTCTCTAATTCAAGTACATCGAGTAAGTTCTTCCCTGCTTTAATGAAACTAGCTGGACAAGATAACCTTGATGTTGAATCTGTTAATCTATCAAATAACAAGTTGAACGATTATTCCAAGTATCTCGTTGAGTTAAGTTTGGCGTTCCCTGATTTGAAAAATCTTGCTTTGGCAAATAACAATATCACCAAGCTGGATTTTTTCGAAAGATCAAAGAACAAATTTTTGAAATTGAGAGAATTGGTTTTATCTGGTAATCCAATTATGAACTCAAATTTACATGCTGGCATCATTAAAACGTTCCCAAGGTTGGTTATTCTTGATGGTCAACCAGTAAGGGATGAAAACAAATTGAATGCAATCTATACTTTCCCAGTTGAGAAAAAATCAATGTTTTTCGAAAATGATGACTTACAAAAAGCTGCCACTAATTTCATATCCACTTATCTAAACCTGTGGGATAATCAAAGATTGGACTTATTGCAACTCTACACAAACGAATCTCAATTCTCCTATCATTTTGATACTGCTCATATTGCAGATCAAACACAGCCAACTCCATCAACTAGTGGCTATCCCAGCCATCATCAGTCATCAGCAGCACATTTAACGTCATCATGGGGTTATTATATATCCAATTCACGTAACTTGATGAGAGTGTCTGGTGCCAAACAAAGAGTCAGTAGACTTTTCAAAGGACCTCAATCAATAGGTGAAGTTTTCAAATCCTTACCAAAAACCAAGCATAGTTTATTAGAACATCCAGAACTATACTCAATGGAAACAATATCCTTCCCAGCTTTGAACGGCATGCAAATACTATTGCATGGTGAATTCGAAGAAATCGCACCTCCAGAAACACCACAGCAACAGCAGCAATCACAACCAAAAGGAAGGTTTAACAACAGATACAGTAACAATACACAGCCAAAGGGAGCTTTAGAAAAAAGATCATTTGATAGATCGTTCGTTGTCGTTCCTGGCCCAAATGGTTCTTTCATCGTTGCTTCAGATTTACTACTGCTTAAGAGTTATGCGGGTAACAAAGCTTGGTTAGAACAACCTAAACTTCCTAATTCCAATGCATCGTCTGTTGCATCTACGCCTGCCGCTACTTCGTCTAGACCTGGATCAATGCCACCATTGACTCCGACAGGACCAGGTCTTGGTTCTGTTCCATCTATAAGCCCAATGGGTGCTGGTGGTGTAAATGGATCTCCACAAACTCAGTTATTGCCTCCAGATATTTCATCCAAGTTGAATTTGACCCAGCAGCAATTAGTTCTAAAGATTATGGGGGAGACAAGGTTGACGTTACAATTTACTTTGATGCTTTGTGAACAGAGCAATTGGAATTACGAGATGGCTGGACAGAACTTCTTGAACTCAAAAGCTCAAATTCCTCCAGAGGCTTACCAAAATTAAGATTAGCAGAGCTGAAAGCTATAGTTTATACATGTTTACTTTTGTTATTTCTGGCATATATATTAAAGAAAAAAGATGTTTTTGTGCCCTTTCTTTTCCGTTTTTGTATGTATTTTTTATAGCTCGTAGTTTGGATAGTTATTCTATATTATCTTTTTAGATAGCCTTTAAATTAGTTGCAGTTTCATTACTGTTGTGTACATAAACTGTAAGCTTATTAAATATGTAGATTCACTCAAACTTTGAAAACCCGTTCAAAAATAGGTGATTTTTGGTAAGGGTTGAGAAAATGTGTTCCCCCTAGTTCTGATCAAATACAAAAATCCATGAAATCTGGCTTCTACTTAGAAAATATTATTTTTTTCCTAACTATATCTTATTTTCAAGGCTGCATTACCTATTTCAGACTTCGGAAGTATGATATACTCTTTTATCACAGTCATATAGTCAATACTTTTTTAAAGATCAGCATTATGATATTATTTTATCACCTGGTTTGAGTAGCCTAAAATTTGTTACATGACATCCGATATAGTGTAACGGCTATCATGGTCCGCTTTCACCGGGCAGACCCGGGTTCGACTCCCGGTATCGGAATTTAAATGTTCATTTTTTTTTACCTTTTTTGATTGTCCTTAGAGTGTATTTATTTTGTATGGGCTTTCCTAACCTGATTTACTATTCATTGAAAAATCGCCTAATGTATCTTGCTAGTCACAGTCCGGATATAATAAGAATGTTTTCAAAGAAGTTGCTGTTGTTGTGATCGTTATTAGAGAGGGATTCGTCAGAAATATCGGGATTCTTACATAAGTGAACAAACATAAAGATAAATCTCTATAATTACTCACTCTCTTAAAACACTGCAAACTTGTTTTCATATTACTTAGAACAACATTCTATTCTAAAACAAATACAGTCTGAAACATTTACTCTTCTTTAAAACTGATCTTAACATGCATTTTCAAATAACATAAATAAGGCTATATCTATCTCTCTTTTTACAACGATAAAACTTTATAAGAATTTAATAAAAGATCAGGGGTTTTTATCTATTTTGAAGCTTATATAATATTACGATGATATAATATCCTGCCTTATAAAGTTTAAGTATAAACCTAACAGATTAAGAGTCACCTTAGCCCTATCCCTAGCTAACCATCCAACACCATAGAAGAACTAATCGCTTCTCTCAACTCCTTTCATTTCTCAAACAAAATGACAGGTACTCAAACGAGTGAGGATACATCCCACACACAAAACTCATCAGCACCTGGTTATCCAAGCAGCCCCACAGAACTAGATAACTTATTGGAATATCAACAACTTGCTCAACCAATTTTAGAAGCCATTAGACGGGACTTAGAAGCTGCTCAACCTACTACAAAGGAGCTCAACAGTTACAAGAATAACACCAAATTAATTGCATCATCCGTTCATGAAAAGTTGTCAAAGCTGGAATTAGAACACTACATTCTACAATCATATCCGACTGAAGCAGATTGAATTGTTCGAAGCAGACTTTGCACAATTCAATGACTTGGCGCAAGCATTCTATGACAAAGACTATAAATATAAAGGAGTTGCAATTTACGCCATTCGACAAATCTCCAAATACATAGTGAAATTCATGAACAACGGCTACAAATTAGAAGTAGCTCTTCCCGATAAGTTCAAGAAATCCAATGATTCATATACATATTTCCAAAATCTTACTGATGCTAACCCAGGTTCTGCGTACCCAACAATGCACAAATTTTGACAGGTCTTGTTTGCTCCTATTACGGTTGCCACAGGTGATTTCCAATATACGATGAATCAATTTGAAACTCAGCTACAAAGCCTGGCTCGCATCTTCCAGGACCCAAGCCGGGAAAAGATCTTACATAACTACTTCATTGTAGGCCAACTGGAACGAATCTTACAAGCATATCCACCAGAGATGGGTGAACCTTTTAAAGCCGCAATGCTCAAATCCTTAAACTCAAATGATCAACGTATCGAATGGGAATATATGTATGAGTATCTTAGAAACCAATATCCCTCTGTGTTAACATATACCCCACCCAACTCAGTTCGTGTCAACATCGTCACTCTAGGTTTTAAGGATGCGGACCCATTCTCCAATTTCGGACGCTTAACACCAGGTTCTTCAAAATCTGCTTCACCTAAGCTGGTTCGTCCCAAACCACAAAACACCAAGATTGTTCATTGTGCAAAGTGCCCAGCAGACCACATAGCAGGTATGCACATTAGCTTTTAAAGGAAACTTTCCAACTGAAACCGGATAACCCACCCACATATTACATCGGGTACACCATTCAACAACTCCACGATTCCATTACCTTTTCAACGGCACCTTACATTCACGGCGCAATAGAAACACTTCCAGCAGAAGCCAATATTGGTGTAGTAGAACCAGTTTGTATGTATATCGATTCTTCGGCTGGAAGTGCTTCTATTGCGCCGTGAATGTAAGGTGCCGTTGAAAAGGTAATGGAATCGTGGAGTTGTTGAATGGTGTACCCGATGTAATATGTGGGTGGGTTATCCGGTTTCAGTTGGAAAGTTTTCTGTAACAGCTGAACTACTGATGAATCGTCTAAACTTGAGATAAGTAAATCATCTACATGATGTATGACAGCTGTTGATTGATCGGAACTCGTATGAAGACACTTGTCTGCCGTTGAAGTGTTGAGAGTGGCTGACAGCTGTGTTTGTAAATACTTATAAAATTCGATTGGAGAACTATTGAGACCATAGGCATGTTTGACCATCTGTGTATACGGAGTATTTATATTGGATAAACCTTTTGGTGTCTTTAGAACATAGATTGTGTTTTCATTGACTGGAGTATTAAGAAAAGCACTTGAAATGTCGTATCCACTGAGTTTGCTGTTGGATATTTGTAGGTGTCGAGTAATGAAAGCTTGCAATGTGGTCTGTTTAATCACTGGTGATCCATCTGATGCTTGATGATGGTGTATCGCTGAAGGGTTGATGACGAGCAGAAATTGTTTGGGAGATCCATCTGATGATTCTCTTTGAAAGTGCCAAAAAGAGGTGAGATATGTTGGTACTATCTTTGGTGGAGAAGTGGAAGTAGGTGGGCGATGGGGATTTTTGGAATACCCCTGAGAAGTGTAGTTGGTAATCTCTTTCTCGATGGCGGCTTGCCACTCTGGATGTTGCTGTGCTTCATGATAATTGATGGGAACCCAGTCTGGCGACGATGGATCTTTGGACAATGAGGGACTGAAGTAATGTGGGAATGTGGTTGTCGGGAGTGGTAGCTTGTTTGACGAGAAGTTGATTCATGATGAAAGGTAAAGATATTTTGGGAACAGTTACTGGTGCTGTTTGTTCATCACGTTTAGTATTGTAAGCAGGGAACTTAAGAAGATTTTCTCTAGTCACTGTTATGTGGTGTTTGAGTGTATCTAAAGCTTTGAAACCTCTTGAGGTGTGAATTGTGTTGTCGGTGAGATCGATAAATTCGTAGACTTGGCCTAGGATATTGAAACAAATGAATAAGCCAGGTGTGAGTGTGTTGGGTTTGTAATGACCTATGTAACAATCTTTGGGGAAGATTGGAAGTCGTGATGGGGTATGGTAATATGGAAAAAAGTGAGCTGCTGGAACACGTTTTGTTGTAGAATGAGGTAACAAATTATATAGTGTATTGGCGTATGAGATAGCATAGTGAAAGAAGTAGTCCTGTGATAGAGGGTGTAGATGAGCTATAATGGATGACCATATGAGTTTGAGTGACTGTATTGTGCGTTCGGCAACACCATTGAATTGTTTGTCTCCGGTAGGAGCAGGAAAGAATTTATTAGTGTAGTTTGATTTATTGTAGTATTGGGAAGTGAGGAACTCAGAACCTTGGTTGGTGATAATGGAAGTTGTGGTTATGGAGTGAGTTTGTTCCCAGTTATAAATATGTTTGTCTAATGGTGATGCAATGTCTGACTTGGAATTGGCAACGAAAGTTTGTAAATATCTAGTATGATCGTCGATCAGGTATACAACCCAATGTTTGGTGCCACTATGAGTGTGTGGTCCTGAGGAATCAAGATGTAGGACTTGACAGGGTTGAGATGATTTACGTTGTAGTTTTGTTGCAGGTGATGGTTGGCGGCACTTTATGGTTGGGCATAATGAGCACTGTTGGATGTGTTGTATGTCTTGTGTGGACAGTTTGTATCCGAGAAGCTGCAAGCGGTGAGGTGTAGCATGCCCAAATGTATAATGGAGTCGTAATGCTTTCTCTGTTTGAGTCGTGTTAGGTATAGGAGCCCTGTGTAGCTGAAGGTCCTCTTGTTGACTGCATTTACGGTATGAACATCCAAGGTTGGTATTGGTATCGCTGTTTATGAATGAACCGTGTGTAAGGATTGATTCATTTGTTTGTTTGTATGTTTGTATGTTTGTATGCTTGTCTGATGTATGAGCCTCGTGTGTCGGAAGTTTAGTATGGACTGTGTTTATGACTGGGATGTCCAAAGTGGGTAAGGGACCCGAAGTTGTTGAGGTTATGAATTGGTTGCTGGTGTACAAGAAATGTTGAAAAGTCTCATGTGCCGTGGTGGCAGGTGGAAAGACGTATACATGTTCTTGGTTAAAGGCGATCAGAAATCCGCTAGTGGTTAGTTGGTTTAGGGATAAAAGAGTTGTATTAGATTTGGGATTTTCTAAATAGAAACATTCGACAGAAACGGAGGTGCCATGAATATTTAAGGTAAGTTGACCTTTGCCTTGTGCCATGATGATGTTACCATCTGCAAGTTGTGAAGGATGAGGATGTTCTGTATATGAAGATAAAAAATCTAGTTTGGAAGAACAACTCTTTGAGCACCACTGTCGAGATAGGTTTCTGACCCGTGTTGTTAGTTGTATTGTGTAAATAAATGGTTGATCTGAGTTGCATCATGTTGTGGAGCGATGGCATTGATCTGATGTGGTTTAAGTTGTTGACTATACGGATGTTGAACTTTACATTTCTTACAGAAGCTGATGTGTTTAGTATGTGGATTGTAATTGTATCCTCACTCGTTTGAGTACCTGTCATTTTGTTTGAGAAATGAAAGGAGTTGAGAGAAGCGATTAGTTCTTCTATGGTGTTGGATGGTTAGCTAGGGATAGGGCTAAGGTGACTCTTAATCTGTTAGGTTTATACTTAAACCTTATAAAGCAGGATATTATATCATCGTAATATTATATAAGCTTCAAAATAGATAAAAACCCCTGATCTTTTATTAAATTCTTATAAAGTTTTATAGTTGTAAAAAGAGAGATAGATATAGCCTTATTTATGTTATTTGAAAATGCATGTTATGATCAGTTTATAATAAGAGTAGATGTTTCAGATAATATGAAATAAGTTTGTAGTGTTTCAGAAGTGAGCAAATACATAAAGATTCCGTAGTAATAATCCCGATATTCCTGACAATAGTTAGCTCCGTGAGATCCCCGCGACATCCCGCGTTCGGTTAAATCATGTATTGCATCATCTGTTTGTTGGTACTTGGGCTTTTAACTTGTTATACTTGGGCCTAGTATTCCTTTGGTGTGCAACTCCAAGACACGATGGAGTTCTAGTGGCGTAAAATAACGTGAAAGATGTGTGGAGTCTAACGACAGCAACATGTAGTCCGAATATCTGCTACTCCCCACCTCCCAATGGCAAGTTAACAAACCACCATCCCACCACCGGCTATTCCAAACCTCCCCCCCCCACGCATTTTGTTCCAGCCTCTCTCCAACCGCTACAGATTTTATCTGGTTTCTCTGTGATTGGACAGTTTTCCACCCCGAAGCATTGCCCAGATTTCGTTTTGCCAAGAAACCCTCAAACCCCACCTTTTCTTTCTTCTCTGATTGTTACTTTAATAGACCTTCTTTTCGCAAACCATTCAATCTTTTAACTTCAGTTGAAAGGAAAGCAGAGAATTCAATGAGAAACACGCTTCAAAACATGTTGAGAGCTCAATTAAGGTCCCTATCTGCTGGACCGAGAACTGTTGCTCTTGGTTCTCCAAGGTTATCAACCTTTTTGGGGAAAAGAGCACTTTCATCAAGTTCATCTCACAAATTCAAGAACGAGAAGGCCAAAAACCACAGATTGTTGGGTGGCACCGTTGCCGCACTATTAACTGTTACTATTGCTTTCTCTGTCACTTCGCAATTTACCCCAGTTTTCAACGACGCTCCAAAAAAACGAGCCAAAAAAATACCAGTTGAAGAGTTTGTCAAGCATAACAAAGAAGATGACTGTTGGGTTGTTATAAAGGGTCAAGTTTATGATATGACTGAGTTCCTGAATAATCATCCAGGTGGTAGAAAGGTTATCATTAGGAACGCTGGTTTAGATGTTACAAAAATCTTTGATCCAACTCACCCCCCTGGAATTATTGAAACGTATCTACCTGCTGATAAGCATCTTGGTGAAATAGACGGTGAAGCACCTGTGGCAGAAGAAGATTGGGATGAAGATGAACAGACGCGTTTAGAATACAGAGACAATCTTCCCTCATTAGCTCAAGTACAAAACTTACATGATTTCGAATACCTTGCAAAGAATATTTTACCTAAAGGTGCTTGGGCTTACTATTCAAGTGGCGCAGATGATGAAATTACAATGAGAGAAAATCACTATGCTTATCAAAGAATTTATTTCAGACCAAGAGTCTTAGTTGATGTTAGTGAAATTGACACTTCAACTACTTTACTAGGTACAAAGACTCCTGTTCCATTCTATGTCAGTGCTACAGCATTAGCAAAATTAGGACACCCTGAGGGTGAATGTTCAATTGCGAGAGGTGCTGGTAAGGAAGGCGTCATTCAAATGATTTCCACATTGGCTTCCAATTCATTGGAAGAAATTGCAGCAGCTAGAGTGCCTGGTGCTACTCAGTGGTTCCAATTGTACGTTAACGAAGACAGGGAAATGGCTAAGAAGATGGTGAAGAAAGCTAAAGATTTAGGAATGAAGGCTATTTTTATTACGGTTGATGCACCATCATTAGGTAACAGAGAGAAAGATAGGCGTATTAAGTTCCGCGATGACACTGATGTTGATTTAGGTGATGATGTCAACAGAGAAAGTGGTGCATCTGCTGCATTATCCTCTTTTATTGATACCAAGCTCACATGGGATGACATCAGCGAAATCAAAAAGATTGCAGGATTACCTATAATTATTAAGGGTGTTCAAAGAGTTGAGGATGTTATCATGGCAGTTGACAAAGGTTGTCAAGGTGTTGTTATATCAAACCATGGTGGTCGTCAATTGGATACTGCTCAACCTACAATTCAAGTGCTTGCTGAAGCTATTTCTGAGTTAAAGAGATTGAATAAATTGAAGCCAGATTTCGAAATTTTCATTGATGGCGGTGTGAGAAGAGGTACTGATATTTTGAAGGCTTTGGCCATTGGCGGTAAAAACGTTAAAATTGGTGTTGGTATGGGAAGGCCATTCTTGTACGCTAATTCTACATATGGTGAGAAAGGTGTTAGAAAAGTCATTCAAATTTTGAAAGATGAGCTAGTTATGGACATGAGATTGTTAGGTGTTAGAAGCATCAACGAATTGAACGAATCGTTTGTGGATACTAGAGCATTGATTGGTAGAACTGCTCCTGATGAGTTGTACAATCAAGTTTATTCTCCTTTGCAAACTGTTAAATTCAAAAACGAGTAAACAAGGAAATACAGAAGTTTGCTATTTATTTATGATTTTTTTAAAAAAGTTTTTTAGCTGTTGTCTGTATTACTTTATTCACTTTTTACGTTGTTTGATTATAAATAAATAAAATTCTTACAATGAAACCTTTTTATTGTTTAAAAAAACACTAATGTACAACAAATAGATAGAACTAAACTAATGTGCTAGCGGCCTCTAAGACAACAGTATCAACCATTCCACAAGCTTTTCCTCCGGCGTGGAGTACTTCTTAGGGCCTCATAAGTCTAGCTTTCCAAAAAACCACGATAAACAATAATCCTTGCACTTTAATGTTCCATTTCAACATCCTCATCAATTCCATTTTCAGTTTGGTCATTCAGTAATCGGGTTTTAGTTGATAATTCCTCAGCATGTACAAGATTGTTCTCTTTGAGTATAGCATCTAGTAAAAGTTGGTTTTTTAACCAGTAAAATCTTTTCAAGATTAATGATTTTGTTATTTCTTTGTCAAGTGATCCTTTGAGAGTTGATAGCTTATTGTAATAAATTTCAAGTTCAGCTTTGTAATTCTTTAAAGACTGTAGTGATAAATTGTCAAACGAGTCTATTTCATTGACGGTTGTAATATTTTCCAATTTGTTTGGTTTCTTTTGAGATTCGATAATTCTACTAGTTTCTGTTATGATTTTCTCGTTAATTGCAGGGTTTATAGTGATATTATTAACTTGATAAAATCCAGCAATATCGACTTTTGAATCATGTTCTTGTTCGCTACCTTTCTTCAACAGCAACTCGTATTTTGCACATAGTTTCTTATCGGAATCGTTGGCTAGTAACGTCTCTGAAGTTAAAGGTTCGACCACATCAGTTATTTTAAAAGCATTGAATTCATCAAATGCAACATTTTTCTTAAGTAAATTTTGGTTGAGTATATCGTATGCATCGTTCAAATTGTTTGATTCAATGTCATGAACAGTTTTTAGATGTTTCAATAATGCATCCGATCTTGTAAAGGATTTCAAACATTCCGGTAATATACAGTAAAATGGTTTCTCTCCAGTATGTGTTCTAATGTGAGATATTAATGCAAATCTACTGTGTTGTAAAACACCTTTTCTTGTGCAATCGTCCCATTTACAAATGTATTCGATGTTTGAGTTTTCCTTTTTGGAAACGATATGCTCTTTGTTAATGTGTTGTACTAGATCATCTAGTTCTTTAAACTTTTGATTACAACGGGACCACTTGCAGTAGTTTTTCCCGTAGTTTTCGTCTTCAAAATCAGTCAAGTCTTCATGTTTGAAGAAATTTTCGCTTTCCATCATTTCAAACTCTTTCTCTAGCTCCTCATCGGATACTTTGGATGGTCTTGTTATTATTGGTGTTCCTGTAGCTTTGAAGATGCCATTTTTCTTTGAGAAGTCATCATCGTTCAGAAGTTTTTCCGATTGTGGCGGTGGTTGTGTCATTGTAGTGTCTTGCTGAGACAGTGTTGGTTTCTCTTTATATCCTGTCACCAATGTGTACCAGCAGTCCTTCTCTTATCCACCTATCTGTCTCTCAACTCCATATCCATATATGTTACCACTCGCTCCAAATTGATCAACTCGTCGGTTTTCTGCCATCGTCGTTTCCGGGCAAATTTCTGCTTTCGAGATTTCGATTTTCTCTGAATTTTTCGTTCGTCGATTGTATCAGTTGGATTTTATATATTGCATGCATTATTAGATACACTGATAGAGGAAACAAAGGTTACAAATGTGCATATAAGTACAAGGTGTTCCAACTACCCATTTTGTTAAGGATACACCCATAATCTTACAATGTCTGACTTACAACTGGCCATCCTTAAAACTTTAGGTGAAAAGGGCACCATAGATGACTCTTCGGCTGAATTCCCAAAAGTTGAACCATTAACTTTCCTAGCTGCCTTGAACTCCTTGGCTTCAAGGTCTATGGTCACTTACAAAACCACAGAAACTGACAAGTACTTATTGAATGAAGAAGCACAAGATATCGTTGCCAACGGGTCCCATGAATATAGGCTATTAAACAAGGTCATTGAAAGTCTTGAAGGGTTAAAGATTTCTGAAGTTGACGCTCTAATGGGTAAGAACGGTAAAGTTGCCCAGGGTAGAGCTTTCAAAAACGGTTGGATCGGTAAAGATGGCGATAAATTAGTCAACAAACTGTCCAAAGATACTACGGTCGAAGATACCACTGCCCAACAATTGAAAGAAATTGAATCGACGGGTACACTATCAAACAAAAAGGATTTGAATGAATTGAAGAAGAGAAAGTTAATCAACCAAACCAAGGTTTTCACCTACAGTGTTACTAAAGCTGAGGAATTTGCTTTAGAAATTAAGCAATATGAAACCGATATCACTAGTGAGATGATTGCTTCGGGATCTTGGGCTAAAGCCGACTTTAAACCATATAACTTCAACTCTCAAGGTATCTTACCCCAGTCTGGTGCTTTACATCCATTAAACAAAGTTAGAGAAGAATTCAGACAAATTTTCTTCAGTATGGGTTTCACTGAAATGGCTTCCAACCAATATGTTGAAAGTGGTTTCTGGAATTTCGATACCTTATTCGTTCCACAACAACATCCGGCTAGAGATTTACAAGATACTTTCTACTTGAAGGATCCAGCCACAGCAAAGGCTCCTGAAGACAAGGAATACTGGGAAAATGTCAAGAAAGTGCATCAAGAAGGAGCTTACGGTTCTATTGGTTATAGATATCCATGGAAGGGTGAGGAATCTTTAAGAACTGTTTTAAGAACTCACACCACAGCTATCTCCGCTCAAATGTTAAAGAAGCTAGCCGCTGATCCAAAACCAACAAGATTATTCTCTATTGATAGAGTTTTCAGAAACGAAGCTGTTGATGCTACTCACTTGGCTGAATTCCATCAAGTTGAAGGTGTCTTCGCCGATTACAACTTGACTTTAGGTGACTTGATCGGTTTCATGCAACAATTCTTCAGTAAGATGGGTGTCAACGACTGCAGATTCAAGCCAACATATAACCCATACACTGAACCATCTTTGGAAATTTATGCTTGGCATCAAGGTTTAGGCAAGTGGGTTGAAATTGGTAACTCTGGTATGTTCAGACCTGAAATGTTGGAAGCTATGGGTTTACCGAAGGATATGAGAGTCTTAGGTTGGGGTCTATCTTTAGAAAGACCAACTATGATTAAGTACGGTGTCAGTAATATTAGAGAATTGTTAGGTCACAAGGTGGATTTAGATTTCATTGAAAGTAACCCAGCTGCTAGATTAGATGAAGATATTTTTTAAGTTGATTTAATATATTTCTCAGAAAGGGAGATTTGCATGTTTTTTAGGAGTAATTAAATCTGCCTTGTTGTTAATTTTGATCACGTTCATTAAGAGGAAAATCATTGTTCCGTGTACGCCATTTCTTTCTTCTTTGGCTGTCGTGTTTCTTGCACGCTTCTATAGATATTTTCCTGATTAGTTCCGTTTGTTAAACTTCATTTTAAATTCTCTTGACTTACCCTTTTTCCCTTTGCTGATCTCATTCATCTACAATTTAATGTAACTTTTGTGTTCGATAAAAATCGATAAGTAGTATTTAAAAAAAAGTCTATTTCTAAAGGGTAAAATCCATTAATGTTAACAGTGGCTAAGTCTGCTCCCTCCTTCATATATATAGGTATTCTTTTCTTTAAATAGTCACTTTTGAAAAAAATCAATACAATTCGATTATGACAAAGATAATAAAAAAACAAAACAACTCAGTCCTAAGAACTGAGTCTCAGAAATTCCGATACCGGGAGTCGAACCCGGGTCTGCCCGGTGAAAGCGGACCATGATAGCCGTTACACTATATCGGATATCATATGCTATGTTATGAGTTGGACACACTATTCGTTTTGGTCAGGGTTTTGTGGTTTTTATTCTTTACTATTTTATTATCGCTCTTTTTTCTCTTCAAAAGATTGAACTCTCTATCCAAGGGAAAAGCTCCAACTATATATGATAAAATATGATTGAAGACAAACTAAACTTCAATCACTAACAACTAACTATGAAACAACGAGACCAAGAGAAAAATCACGCAAAAGAATTTTCGAGAAACCAAAAGAGGGATTTAAATCAACTTACCATTTTGAGCCACTCGGTGTCCGATCCCTTACATGCTAAAGTATACGCGATATTTCCTATGAAGTATATTATCATCAACCCCAGATATGCAATTTTTGACGTTATCAAGGCATTATACCTCTTTGTTCCAAAAAAAATGGTGTATTGTTAGAACCTCACTTTCATTCAGAGAGTGATTCTCTGTATATGACTCAAATTTGTGGTATTTATAAAGTAAGCTGCAACAGTAACGAAGTCAAAACTGGGTCAATTCGAAGTCATACGTTAATTTTGTTAATTATTGTTTAAGAGTTGCATGGATTATATCGAGGATCGAGAAAATCATTTATAGCCATTTCTGGTATCCCTTCCTTTTAGTGGTTTGAGTAGCATGGCTACTGAACTACTATACTCTGTGTATATGGGTTATA
>JAHDIT010000134.1:0-33972 GCA_019232045.1 Ogataea degrootiae
TCACACCAGTTCCTATCAAACAACAGCTGTCATACATCATGTAGATGATTTACTTATCTCAAGCTTAGACGATTCTTTCATAGTTCAACTTTTACAGGAAACTTTTCAACTCAAACAGGATAACCCACCAACATACTACATCGGTTATACCATCCAACAACACCATAATTTGATTACCTTTACCACAGCACCCTACATTCATGGAGCTATCGACGCACTTCCATTTGAAGAATCCTTATATATACAAAATGGTTCATTCACTCCAATATTGGCTTCTGTATATCCACAATTATTGGCCCATGCCACTGGTCCGTTATCTGCCAATGCTCCAACCATATGTTCAGTGCAACATTACCAACACTTAGTTGGGATCCTACAGTATATTGCTACTAAAGGCAGATTTGATATCCAATATCCCGCCTCCTTATTAGCACAGTTTAACAAGGACTTCAATCCATTGGCATATCAACAGGTTTTACAAGTCTTTAAGTACTTACATCACACTGCAGAATACCAACTCAACTATCTACGTTCTACAACTACCACAACAGAAATCAATATCTACACTGATGCCAGTTACAACTTCAAACAATCAGTCGACCCCAAACATACCGCAATTTACAACCAAAGTCAAGGAGGATACTTGATTACTTTGAATAACAATTACTTATGTTCCAAATCGTACAGACTTAAACAAGCAGTACACAGTACACAAGCTGCAGAACTAATCCCACTACACGATGGAGTTACCACTGCTCTCAGCTTACTCCCAACATTGGCTGATCTAGGTTTCACAAACTTCAATCTACATGTTTACTGTGATAATAACCCTCTTATTCAACAAATTAAGAATTTGCAACAACTAGACGTTCCATCATGGTATCTTCCTAAAGTCCATCAATTGCAGCATCTCTTCGCATCACATGTATTACACAAACAAAATATTCCACTAGAATATCAGTTACCCCCTAATACGTCGATACATTTACACCATATTAAAGGCACTACTAATCCAGCTGATATATTAACTAAAGCGTTTCAATCGACTGCTATTAAATCCCTTCTTTCCTCACTTCCGTTCATTAACACCACACCTTCTAATCTCACTCCAGAATAATCATAACTTTGAACATACTTATACAAAGTTAAGGGGGTATGTCAGGAATATCGGGATTCATCAGGATTCTTACGTAATCTTTATTAATAATCTCTTGAAACACTACAAACTTGTTTCATATCATTTAGAACATTACTATATTCTAAAACATATACATTATGAAACACTTACTCTTATTATAAACTGATCTTACGATACATTCACAAATAACATAAATAAGACTATATTTCTCTCTCTTTATTTAACTATATAACTTTATAAGAATTTAATAAAAGATCAGGGGTTTTTATCTATTCAAAGCTTATATAATACTACGATTATATAATATCCTGCTTTATAAGGTTTATACGCAAACCTTAACAGTTACAGCCCCGAATGTGACCTGTACTGTGTTACTCTGTTCTATAATGAAACAGTTTCAGTGATCACATCGACCGATACGAGATCACTGTAGGGGAGATGCGAATGATATGCCATAGCCTCTATCCTTGATCCTTGATCTTTGATTCAAGTTGATCAACAATAAGCACAAATGCTTCTGGGGCTCGTATAAACGCCACTGGCCCAGTTCCCAAATACCGAGAACACAGTTTAATGTGGCTGACGTACGTACATTAAAGGAGGCGCGTGTTTTGGCTGTCGTGCGCGGCTCAGAGGAGGCTGTACTTTAGCAGCTCTGTTTTGATGTGTATTTTTAGCTTGTATGGCTCCATCAATTTCACCCATTTTGTATAAAATACCACCTTAGTCCTCTCTTTTCTTGTATTCCATGATTTGATTATAGACATTTGCGAACACATGGGTTCAAATTATTTTGTACTAATTTTATTCATCACTCGATAGACTACCTACAGACACAAATACATTAATATTAGCCTGACATGTATATCCCACCATTTATTCAAGAAGCTTTCTCATCATCTGAATCAGGAATATGTCCATCTCAAGTTGTGAACTCTCTATTGGAAAAGAGATCTGTGGATAGTGTTATCCATGATGCTAAATCAGGTTGGAACAGCTGCATGGACAAGACTTGGTGTAAAGTTGTTGTCATTGTAGGTATTGTCATTGGTTCTTTGATCCTCATCTGGCTCTTGCAAACGATTATCAGAGTTTTATGCTGTGGTGCCCAATGCATTGGTGCTTTGTGTTGTTGTTGCTGTGGTTCGGACCATCGTACGAAAGAAACAATTATTTATGCTCCCCCACCTCCAGCCCCAACTTCACAAGGTGCAGCTTATTCTAATCCAAACATGTATTATCAACAAAAGGGTGAGGGAAACCCATTCTCTGATGACCATCACGGAAATAAATTCAATAAACAACAACAGTATTACGGTTAGATAGACGTTCACTGGTTCAATGATTCGTCGATTCTCTGGTTGCTGTTCAGCCGTGGATAAATATATATAGGTTCTTTTTTGGGTCACTTTTACTTTTTGCTAGGTTCTGTCTTTCACTTCTTTCCGTTCTTACATTTTACATTACTACAATATTATATTCTTTTTCTTCATCTTTTGTCTTTCACTCTTTAAAATAGTAACAGTAGAATTACCTAGAGCAAATATCTAGATTGATCATACTAAGATCATAGAGAATCAGGATCCCCCATTGTGGCTTATCATTTTTTCCGAATATCCCTTTGGGAAAGGCCGACGTATTGCAAGTCGATCGACCCCAATACTCCTTTCTGTTCTTCAAATTTGAGCTCTGCGCAAAACTATCTTCTTCTTGCAAATATTCCCAATCCAAGTTGCGTTGATTGGGCTGAGCTAGGGTTTTTGAACTAAGATTAAATAGAGAACTAATTATGACAATATATTAAAAATACATGAAATGTGAAATATATAGAAAAGGCTGCAGTTTAATAGCTTAAAATAAAATCCTAAGCTTATTAAAAGTAACCGACCCAGTATCAAATAAAAATAACTGCAAAAACCTCGATATTAAATAAGTTATCCAATAGCTTATAACAATAGAGCACCAGCGGCAACGGCAGCAGCACCAGCAGCGTAATAAGAACCGAAACCAGCCGCGGCACCTTGGTAAGTGGAGATAGTTCTGTTAGAGGTAACGTTAGCAGCATGGGAAGCAGACGAGACATGGGAAGCATATGGACAGTTGGTAACGGTGGAATCACATGAGTAGATGGTAGAAGAAACGGTGGAGAGAGCAGTTTCAGTTAAGACAACTGAGGCACCAAAAGCAGAAGAAGCGAATAATAAGGAAACGACGGAGAATTGCATTGTAAAAGTAGTGAATGTATAAGTGAGTGAATAAAGTTAGTTCTTAGATACAGAGAAATATAAAATCTAAGACTTATCGAAATAAAAAGACGGGAAGATATAGGTATATTTATAATATTTTTTTTTCTTTCAAGGTTTTTGCTGGTTATAAGTTCAACAACAATCAACATTCCAACTTCAATGAACAATCCGACTTCAAACCAACATTCTTGTTTACATTTCGCTCCTTAGTGTCCTCAGCCTTGGCGCAGCCATAGCAACGATGCAGTTTGGATCATCGTGTCGTTCCAAATTGGTGCTAAAAATGGCCTAATGTGGAAGGCGACGGGCGTTGCTGTGGAAAACTGCATTATTCCCCCATCAAATTGCCTTATTGATCTGCTCAGATTGCTCAAAGGGCATCGCAGATCTGGAGATGTAGATTCTAGATTCTAGACCTACTTTTTACGGGTTCCTGGTTCTGACCCGTTCTGAGGTTTACTCTTGGAACGCTGGAACTAGCGTGGTATCCGGTTTGAAATTTACGCAAGCTACTTAGAGGTATCCGTTGCAAAGTATGCATGGTTTATTTGACAACGGAAAAATTTTCTCGTTGCCATAGCGTGTTATACCACTCCAAGACCTCAAGGTTCATATCTAGGATTTACATTGTCGTTTGACTGAAATGCCTTAAGCATTCATGGTTGTTACAGTTATAGAAGGGTTGGTAAAAGACAGGAGGCACATAGTGCCCCCACCAGACCTGTTTAATTTATCACTTTAATACCAGAGAAAACCATGTTTAATGTTAGATCCTTAGATTAGTTAGTAACCGCTTTCAAATTAATTTTAGTGTCCTAGTTCATGTTTCAAAAGAGGCCCACAATAAGAAACGATGTGGGCTGCTGACAATGCACAATTTTATTTTGTGTAAGTTGTCGCACGACATTTTCACGCTCCAGTCTAGATTTGGACAGAGGAATCAAAATATCTATCCAATGAAAGAAACACGATTTGAATTGGAAACACGCCTTTAAACATGTTCAAGCAGCCAAAGTTTGTATTAGCTAGATAAAGCATTACTTTCAACGATAATAGCAATTATGCGTATAAGTCACACAGTAGTATTGTACCATTATGTAAAAATAGCTTCGTCTACACTATGAAAAATATACTAACCATAAATTTAAAGTCCAGCTCTTACGATTGCTGTTCTGCCCTCAAAGGATAAAAAAAAACTGAGTTTGAGGCCAACAGGAATCGAACCTGCAACCCTTCGATTGCACGAAATCCATCTGGAGTCGAAAGCTCTACCATTGAGCCATAGCCCCAACTTGCTGGACTTCAGGGAATTTATTCCTTTAGGTGGATATTTATTACCTGTCTAAACCGGAGAAAACCTGTATTATCGGCACAAAAAGCCCTTTAAATTAGGAGAAAACCTCTGTTATAAGGCATACGTTTGTTAGATATTGAATCGGTGTTGAAGCAGGTGGATACTTTACTACCTATTGATCCTATATATACACTTATTGAACTGTAACTCGTCAAACGGTTGAACTTCCATTCATAACTATTTAATAGGGAGTTGATAATCAATGGACGAAAACTCTGCTTACACAAGTTACTTTTGAGTTAATATAGGAGGTTCAGAACTCTTCAGAGTAGAAAATTGCTGTTTGGGCTTTTATCTAAGCAAGAGTATAATCACCATCTATTGTTATATAAGAGAAACTATAATATATAATCGGGCTATAACGAAATAATATCTATATATCACAATGTAGTCCAACCACCAATATCAGGTTGATTCTCTAACTTACGAGCAATTTGATTTGGGATGTTGTGCTGTAACCACACAGTCTTTATAAACTCGTCATACTTGGCAACAGACAAATGCAAATCGTGACCCTTTTTGGCATCTTCATCAACTTCACCATGATCATCAATATATGGACTTTCAAAGAATGACCCTCTCCCTTTATTCAATAACAGAATGGAGTTGCTTTTCATGATTAAAAAGATTCCAAAACCGCCAGTTATACATTCCCAAGTACAATGGGCATTACATGAGCCAATTCTGTCACCGTAGTTGGAAGTTTGCATGTCAACTAAAGTAGAGCAAAATAGGCAGATTGCTGGGTCAACTGGCTTGGAAGGTAAGAGATTATAGTACTCTCCAAAGAGTCTATTCATTTTCAAAGGCAACGTAATTAATTTGATCTTACCTGGATAAAGCACTTTAGCATCACATAATTTGATTCTGTTAGCATCGGAAACACCAGAAAATTCAGCCGTTGGAACAGCTTCGAGGTATTCATTAATTGTTGGTAAATTAAGAACAGCACAAAGTTTATCACATTCCAAATTATAGTCCCAGAGCTCCGGTAATGAAGTCAAAGAGACATTGGAAAACCTGACATATGAGTAAATCATACACTTTCTCAAAAACGGAGTAACTAACTTCACTAACAGTAGGTACAATGTTTTACCATACTGGGTTCCACCGGTAGTCATGCCGGCCGAGAATTGCTCCCATATTTGATCTAACTTTGTTGATTGATAATCTAGTTGACTTAAATGTTCAACAGAGCAATCAATGGTGTCAAAATTTCTTGACTGTAAATGTGCCATTATAATGAGTAGCGATTGTTTCAGGTGTTTCAAGTAGCAAGTATGGACCAACTTACTGAAATCCAACCCAATTGACTGAACTTCTTCAGCGCCTACAAGCAATTTAAAATAATCTTCGCCTTCAAACAGCAAATCATCATCATGGCAAATGTTGTTCAATAACCCAATTAACCTTTCTGGGTATGTTAAGAATCCTTTGTTGTACTTTTCTGAAGTTGAACTTGTAGTTTCAGTACACCTAATCAATTCCCTCAATTGACTCCAAATACGCAAAGCAGTAAGTGTCTGATTTGATAGTTGATATATGACCAATGGTAATGTTCCAAACTCATACATTGAACCACGTAGTGAAACTTCTATTGATTCGATTGTCTTCGTAATTATTGCACTAATTCCATCAAATGGTAACGAAAGTCGAGCTAATACACTCAAAGAATGATTCAATGCCTGGAATGGTTTAGTTTCTGTTTCAATATGATGGTCATCTTCCTTTATGAACCAGTATTGTGGCTTAACCTTTGACTTCACACTGGAGATCAGTTCACCTCTAATAGCTTCCAAGCTCCTTTTGTCAACTGAGGATAAGACTTTATCAAGACCAGGATCTAAAATGGTGATCGACGTATTTTTCAATTTCCCTTGAAGTGACTCCCTATTGGATGAATAGAAAATTGGAATAAATACATTGTTCACAGCTTTACAAAGAGGACATAAGAACTCTTGACGTTGAGTATCCTCCGGTATAGTCTTAGTGATTTGAGCGAGTTGTCTATTCTTAGCAGCTTTTAAAAAATTAACATAACAACCAAGGTGCATTCCGTGACCACAACTAGTGAAGACAGAGTGATTTTCGTTGCAAGCATATGCACTACCTGGGAAACCTGGTCCAATAATCGAATCGTGTTCTACTCTGTCTAAGTATTTATCAACCTTGTTAAACGTCTTCGTTTCTAATTCATCTAAATTTGGATTGCCAGAAAAACTTTTATAAAACCAATATTTATCTTCAAATGGGATTGATCTAAACTCATTGCTTTGGGTAATATAACTGATAACACCAAACGGCTCATCCTCGGTTATAGCTGGCATTTGACACAATATACAGTGTTCTTGTGGGAACTGCCAACTGCTCCCATCTATATTTTCGTCATCATCATCATCCAGATCCATTAGATCAGGTTCTGCAGCTAAGCTTTCTGCGAACTTTTGTTGCTGTTTCTTGAAGTTGGCCAGAATCTTGTTTTTCTTCTTCTTTGCCAATCTCTTTTTTTTCTCAAATGCAGATTCATCACCGTTATCGGCATGTGGAACAATCAGATTCTCATCGTAATTTTTAATAATCGTTGATAAAACCTGGATGTCAAATTTATAAAATTGGCATAGTATAGTCAAAATTGCTCTTATTTTGGGATAGAAATTGTTATATTTATCGTTTGATAACATAGCTAACATAATAGATGGAACCTTTGACTTTGTTAGGAACTTCTCTATGAAAACATCAGCATTCATCTGTTTTATTGCAACATGGATAAGGTGAAGTACAAGATCTAGTAGTAAGTCCAGCCCTGACTCTTCCTGTTCAGCAAAGTCAGGAGAACAGTACTCCATGGTGGATTCAATAATTGAAATAAAGTGGATTGAGCATGTGATTTGAATTATGTATTTAAATGGGCTATTCTCCCAATTAATCGATTTTGGCGGTAAGTAAATGTTCTCCAGTGAGATCTTTTTTTTCTTCTGTAGACGTTCCTTAACGACTTTTGCACAATCATCTCTTTTGTTGGATGAGTAATGAATATAGTATGGATCAACTGAATCAAACAACTCTTCCTTCAAGTTGTAAATCTTAATCTCTTTGTATCCAGATGATTGGCCACTAGGAATAGGGGTAGCAGGAACTTCTTCTACACATTGGCTAAAAACAGCAAAGAACCTCTTCTCGGATGTTATGTGTTCGGAAATTTCAGTGGTGATGTCGCTATAACTTGACGGTTTCAAACACAACGTTTGCACAATTTCTCTTTCAATCCTTAAATCCAGTATTTCGCTAGCAGAACGCTTATGTAAATGCATATCTTCAGTTAATATGTTTATAAGAAATAGGAAAAACTCTTCGACGATTTCTTGAATATGATTGATTGGGTATCCTCCTTCTTTGAACTCTTTTTGGCACCACTTGTTTAATCCCCATCTTTCAATAAATGTTATCAAGGTAACGTCAGTCGATTCCAACGCACAGAACAATTGAACCATAAACACATCTCTCATATAACCAAAATCCCTAATTCCTGAGTTTCTGTAGATGTTCATTTGATTTCGAAGACTCAAGCCATTTCTAACCCACAAACCAACCTTGATTTGGGATAGAAACACCAATGTCCGTAACGGAATGTCAAATATACCTTTCAACACATCACCAGCTAGAATCTTAGGACGTGGGCAACCTTCAGCATCCAGAACGGCTATACTGTTCATGATGAGAATCAAATCTGCAACCTTTTCCGAGGAATCCCATGAAACGTTCATTTCAACAAACCACGATAATAAAGAGTGTAACGGATGAAGCAATGACAGCTTGTTACTCAAAACTTCAAAATTAACCACTCTACATGTAACTTGATTCATCGTAACGTCATGAAACAATACAGGATCCTCTTGGTCTTCCACAATTTTTTTGGAACCAGTTTCGGAAGAATCGGTTGAGATCGGGAATTCAGAAAAGACATGTACAACAAGCGTATTAATAATTGATCGTATTAGTTCATCATACACCTCAGCATTATGCCCCTTATTAACAGCCTTACCAATATTTTCTGAAAAATGTGAAATGACAGACATTCCGTTGAAGTAAAGTCCATAGTCAGTTGCTTCGTATTCGATATGAGAGTTAACTTCTCGAACAATTGTTGGCTTTCCTTGGAACAAACCAAGAACATTTAGTGCCTCCTTAAAAAATGCTTCTGAGGAAAAGAAATGGTCAACAGCTTGGTTTCTACTCAAAATATACGTCATATCAAGGAATATATGACCCCACTTTCTGTTCTTCAATGAATTGTATAAAATACCGTTTGATCTAGTTGCTAATGGTAATTCGCTGTTGTAAGGTGAGCCTGTTCTCAAATATTGGCCAATTGAGTACATAAGCTTACAAAGGTCCCCATGTCTGACTATAGCAGTACAGTTTGGTGGACATGTAAACAATTGTGGAGATAAAACAGGTAACAACGAAAACTCTGGTTCTCTATCGATGGACAAAAACATGGAGGCCAATTCAATATATATATCAACGTATTGAGCCGTCATCATCATTTTGTACCTCAAACTATTGACTAGTGTGCTGACAAAGATATCATGTAGTTTAATTCTGGTGCTTTTGCAGAATCGTATATCATAAAAAGCCAAGTACTGGAATCTAGAGCCTTCAAAATGAATCAGGCCATTGCGTGGATCGTGTAAGTCTGTATAACCACACTCATCCATAATGTCTGAGGGTATTTCCCACTTACTAGACATTCCATCTTTGAGTGGTCTATAGGGCAGTCTTCTGAACTTTGGTAATGCCACATGCAATTCATCTAGTATCTGTTCATACTTAAGATCTTCATCAGGATTAACAAAGTTGCAAGTAGGCATTGGGTCATATTGGAATCCCAATTTGTGTTTCCGGAGTAAAATGAGGGATAAAGCATCCCTTAAGGATTGATTATTCTTCATCACATTGGAGTTTGTTAGATCATTGACCCATGTGACAATTTCATCAGACATATCTTCTCTGAATACTTCACGTAAGTTCCTAATACATGATGTTAAACCTGTAGATTCTAATATTTCTTGCTTGCTGAGTAGGAAAGGTATATCAGTAGAAACCATAACAATTGACTTACCATATGTATTACATTTTGAAACAACCATTTCAGCAAATTCCAGTACTTTGCCAGTGGCAAAACGGACTCTTTGAACAGCATCTCTAAATTGGTGAGTTTGATCATTATATAGCACCAATGCATACTTTCTGCAGGGAGTATCGTTGTCTTCGACAGACTCACCTATCTGTAGGGCAGCCATTTTAGACCACCTAATCACAGAGCTTTGCGTTTCTGGTGCAATTAAGCTTGTGAAAGAATGGGCAGTAACATCTAAAACAAAGTCAAGTAATGTAGAAACAGTGGATGAAAGCTTTTCTAGTTTTGCTTCCGACAAAAGTTTGTCTTGTTCGATTGGAGCATCGTAATATTCACATTCTAGTCCAAGGTAAGCTTCAGGGTCACCGCAGTCACAACAACCATTTGCATCACGTTGAATAATTCCCTTATGCACCTGGTGCCCTATATGCTTTTTAAGTTGAAAGCAATAGCTACACAAGGCGCATGTTTCATCAAATCCACATGTTAGACATCTATAGCAGGCTTCTCCCTTTTGAAATTTTCTACCACAAGGTCTGTGATAATGGTTGTGATAGTCCGGATCGATGGAAATATCATAGGGAGACAATCCAGTAAATGTTGTCAAATTGTATCTGAATGATGCTTTTGCCTGGCTACTGAAATTGTAGGACGAGTTTTGGGCAAGTTCAGCTAGGTATTTTCTCAATTTATACACGTCATCTTGAGCAGCGTCAATCGAGTTATCAGCCATGTGCATTATCTGGTCATCCATGATTGATACCAGTGAGTCTTCTAAGTTCTCTTCTCGAATATCCTGATTTTCTTTATGGGTATCGTTGGAGAATCTACTCCCTTTTGAGTCATGTCAGATGGTTCCTAACAACATGACTTCAAATGAAAGTATTTGATGTCTGTATGTAAATAGAGATCAATGTCGTCGCGACGCTGTATTGTTGTCGCCGTCGGTCACAGCCTACAAAATCCGCTTTTGCCACTCCAACTATTTTCATCTTGAACCCTTCCGTAAGACAAGACCAGACAAGACTATAAAAATCAGGTGGATCGGGCAAGAAACAACCCTGGCCACTATCTTCGACTTTTAACAACAACTAACTGATATAAAATTAAAACTGCTATTAAGGTATGCATTTTTTTCCTTATGAAAACAACTTTTCATCTCCTCAAATACTGCTTACTAACATTAACATTTGATCCATTCTCAAATTCAATTTACTCTAGACTGATCAATTATGGTAGAACGCAATCCCACCTTGGCTAAAAAGCTAAGATCAATTTTATTGAGATTACCATCCATATTTCACTATGCATGCACATCTGACTTGAAAACATCTCTTTATAGGATTTTATACTTTGCCATAGCCAGTGAAGGGCTTCAGGAACACTTTGAAGTCTTGTTCCCAGGTATCGCTTACTCTTCAGCTTTCCCAACTAGTTGGGAAGATGCCATTATACAAGACCATGAAGGAATTACCCAAAAGGGAAGATTCTATGATAAACAGAAGAAGGGTACCAATAAATCCCATAAAGGAAGAATATGTTCTCAAAAGATTCAACCCGGTCAGCCAGTTTACAACTGTTATGACTGTGGTATTGATCCAACATGCTGT
Source organism: Ogataea degrootiae (assembly GCA_019232045.1). NCBI lineage: Eukaryota > Fungi > Ascomycota > Pichiomycetes > Pichiales > Pichiaceae > Ogataea > Ogataea degrootiae. The sequence continues at coordinate 11,489 of JAHDIT010000134.1, forward strand.
CTGTGTGATGACTGCTTCAATAAAGAAGAGCACTCAGATCACAACGTCAGGATGCACATATCAAGTGGTGATGCCATCTGTGATTGTGGCGATACAGATTCTTGGAAAGTTGACTTACAATGTTTAGCCTGCTCTGAAAGTGGTGAAGAAGATACACCAGACCTTTCCATTCAACTCGAACAGTGTATACATACAGTGATAGACGTGATATTAGACTACTTCATTGATGTCCAATCAATGAATACACAAACTATTCCAACAGTTCATGAACCTTTACTAGCTCTTGCTGACTGGAGGGCATTCAAGAAGCATTCAAACGATTCATCATTACCATTTGAAAAATACCACGAAATTGATTCAAACTCAAGTGCTTATTGTTCAATTGTTTGGAACGATGAATTCCACAACTGGGACTCTGCTCAGGACAGTATTTCTGCTGCATTAGGAACAACTGGTTCATCTCCGCAGTGCCGTGCAATTGCAAACGACGTCGATGTAACTGGAAGAACGATTCTACAGACAAGTTCAGATGTTTCCTCATTAATCGATCCTTATATTAAAGTTCAAAAAAATGGATTGGTTGCTACTATATCTTCTTCAAGAGATGTCACAAGAGATTTTATTTGCGAAGAGATTATTAATTGGTTGAAGCGTGAAAGTGAGCATCCTAATGTTAAGGTTGCTAATTGTGTGAGATCTGCAATTTGTGATTCATTTTTTCAAAGGTATATACCCGGTAGACCTGTTGCTACTTCCAAACTTAACATTTTCAACCCAGATCAAAATAATATTGGATTATTAACTGAGGATCACAAGATTCCTCAGATTGATGGAACAGAAATTGACAACCCAATAACTGTTAAGGCTTTCAAAGCACGAGGTTTGAAGAATTTTGTTGGTAAGAAAGCATTTAGTGGAAAAACAGCAAGGACTTCCAAGATCCAGATGCTATTTTATCTTGAAATTCGACTCTGGAAACGGTTAAGAAATACTTTAAGAAATATGTTAATGCCGATATTGACCACCAATCTAGAGGCCAGAAAGATACTATCCACTCAGGTTGTCGAGATTCTACCAGCTGTTGAATATATCCAGCTAACACTCGATAGAGAATGGATGCTTTCACTACTTGACCATCTTCGGTTACAAACGTATTATGATCCTAATATCGGTACTTATTTATTGCAAACCGGTGGTTTAATCAGACCATTCAGAAGTCTAATTAATGTATATGCTCTAAGTTCAGATGGCATTTCAAAGTATAAACCAAACCTTGATTTTGCAGATTGGAAAGCTGGCCGTTCAATGGCATCAGAATCTGCAACTTTAACGGGTATTCATAATATTGTTTCCTACATTAAGCCTGGCTCAGCGGAAATTTTGAATCCGGTTTATCTAATGCACATAATCATGTTGTTGGAGCTGTTTCAGGATTCATTCAAATTGACCAGAAGAGTTGGGGATCATGTTGAGCGTGAATCTTCGGATTACAAAATGTATTTCATGAGAGGTAGACAAGCATATGAAATTACTCAGGACATTGGTAAAATTGTTGAAGGAGTCCAAAAGAAGTCATCGGCTGTTGAAGATGCAATTGCTTTAATCACTAGTTTCCTTTCATTGACTACCAGAAGAATGGATAACTATCTGAATATTGTCAAGCATGACATCTCCAAGGATTCTAGCTCCTTTATCCACCCATTACATTCTTTACTAGTTGAGATCTGTTCCAATTATAAGTTCTTTGATATTTCGATGCTCGAAAAAAAAGTAACTTCAATTGATATTGCGAGCAATTTATATTTTAGTGGCAGCGAAGACACTGATGAAGAGTCAAAACCAGATGTTTTGGCAATCGCTGATGATGTATTACATTCAGTTGTCTTAACTTCGCAAATTGGTTCCAGATTATGGATTAGGAACGGTAACGAACCATTTTACCAAGAAGGCTCCAATAGGTCTTTATTCAACCCACTTGGTGACATTTATATGATTCAATTGGCTATTTTGTCTGAGCCCTCGCGTAAAAGAACACTCCTGAACATTTATGATCGATTTGGATTCTTGGACTGCATCATTTCAAATACTCAATTTGATGATACTGTTTATGAGGAGCGTGTTTTCTCTATTTTGAACGACTGTATTGACTTTTTCTACCATTTGCTGACTTATAGATTACCGTTTGATTCCAAGTTATCTCGCAAAGAAATTGAGTACATCAAATCAAAGCATTCAGTGTGTTCTCGTTTATGCATCAAGCCACTAAATTACTCCAAGTTGAAGCGTGCGGTTGGTGATGCAGGTGAATCTCCCTATTTCGATGAAATTTTGAAAGAAGTCAGCGAATATCAACCGCCTTCAGGCGCCTATGATTACGGCCGTTATACTTTGAAAAAAGAGCAATTTTCTAAAGTTGACCACATGGACATTTTCAACAGTTATGAATCAGCTGATGATATTGAGAACGCTTTGGTTGAGCAGTTGGCTACAACAAAGAAGAAGAAGCCAACGGATATTGTTTTAGTTCCTCAAATGTATAAACTTGATGTTGAGGATTCCTTAAAGTTCAAAGGTATCAGCGAATGTTTAAAGACTCCGTTATTTGTTAAATTCATATATAAAGCTTTGTCGTTTGCCATCAGCTCAGATAACGAACAATACCTGCCTCATTTGCTTCACTTGATTCATGCAATCATTTTAGATGACAATTCTGAGATGGGAGAAAGTAATACTCTGAGCAACTTCAGTGATATTCCAGTTTGTAACTTGCTGTTAACAATTATTCAAAAGGAAGACATGCCCAAATCAATCGTTAAGAAGGCCTCAACTTTGTTGGATATCTTGTTATTGAAAGATGACAATATTTTACAATCATTGATTGATTGCTTCGGGGAAACACACATCAACGACTTTAAGAAATCTGCACACGGTAGGAATTTTGAAACCCGTAAAGAAAGAGCCAGAAGACTTGCTCTGAAAAGACAACAAAAGATTCTTAAGAAAATGTCGACACAACAAAATGACTTTATGGAGAAAAACAAATCATTTTTCAAGGATACACTAGCGACTAGAGAAACTTCCCCTCAAGAAAAAGCTGAAAAGAATGATAGTTCGCAAGAAAAAGCAACTAGAACTTGTATCTTGTGCCGAAATCCCGAAAATTACGATGAATTATTTGGCATCCCAGCTTTTGTCTCGGTTTCTCCAAATTTGTGGTCCATTCCAACAGTTGGAATGAATCCACCAGCATTCATGATCCCAGGTTTCCCACCTTCAGAAGACAATCCAAAAAAGCGAAAATTGAATAGTGATACAAGGAGAAGTGAAGGTGACCGTTGTCTTGGTCCAATTTCTAAACAATCCAAAAACGTTATATTTAGTTGTTCTCACGGTATGCATTTCACTTGTTTCCAACACATGCTAACTCAAAAACAATTCAAAATGGAACAATTCTTTTGTCCATTATGTGAAGCTTACTCCAATTCTTTTATCCCTTCACTACCGTTCCCTGATTTTAAATTGGATATAAATGATCCTATCAAGGCAACAAAATGGCAGGACATTTACGAAGCTGATGAAGCCGATAATTGTTCGGATTTAACAACTCTGGTGTTTGACCAAGAATTTTTCCGTGTGCTATCTGATTTCGAATCTGAAAAATGTCAAAAAATAATGAAACAATTACAACTTATAAATGATGAAAATGTTGCATTGCAGCGTGCAATTTCTATATACACAGGCGCTTCATCTGATACGAAGCACGCTTTGGCTGATGTTATTGGTAATACAATTGAGTTGAATGAAATTTTAAGAAGAGATGAGCCACAATCTGAAGTCATCTCTCCATTAAGTCTAACATTGCTGAGATCAATAATTCAATTCAGATTACTGTTGAATTACTTACCCACTGATCCATACATTGATTCCAAGAGAGCTGAAAGTTACAAAGCAATTTTTACGGCTTCTGATATTGGATTCATTTCTGAAATGATGCTGTTATTTTTTCAATGTAACGAATCACTAAATGTTTTAGCGAAGTTAAAATTTACTAGAAGACTAGTCAAAATGGTGTTTTCTATTTTACATAGGTTCAATTTAAACAGTGATAATCTTGAAATTGATTCTATATTGACGGTTGATGCCAAATTAGCCTCCGAATCTGCAAGGGATTCTTTAACAGGTTTAATCAAGAAATGTTCCAGTAACATGTTCAGAAAGTTCCTAGAAGAAGTTGACCCTACACATTATAGTAAAGAGATGGTTGACAAGGTGTACAAGATCATTTACAACATTTTTGCATACTATCAAAGGCAATTAGATATTTTAAAAGTTATTTTCAACATCGACGATACTTTTGTTACACTAGAAGAAATCATTGAAAGCATAAGTGATTTTAAAACAATGGAATATTCAATTTCAGCACTAATGGCAATTAGTGCACATGACTTGATCAAAGAGAATAGTACGTTAATCTTGGATTTCCCTGCCAAGCCTCATTTAGCACCTCTACCTGAAAAGCTATCCGAGTTCTTGAAGAATGACGATATGACAATGAAAAAGGCATCTGAACGGAATCACTTATGTATCAGCTGTGGGTCCATTCTGAAGTCAAAGAATAACCATGGATCTGTCTGTAAACTGGATGGATCGCTAGTTCAACTATTCTTTTCACCGTTTGATAACAGGCTTGAAATTGAGCTGCTTGACTCTGATCGACGCATCCCTATTGGGTTTACCATGAGAATAGGATCACCGTATTTAAACAGTCATGGAGAACCTGCCGGTGGATTAATCGGTGCAGGTGAGTCGGGTGTTTTGAGCAGCGCTAGATACAATAACTTGAACAAGATGTGGTTGAACCAAAGTTTAGTTGCGTCTCTATATAGGGATCTATACAAGAATGGTGCAAGAAATATCAGATTCCCGTTCATGGAACAACAAAATGAATTCATGACCAATGTGAATAACATTTTTATAAGACGTGGATTTGGAATGCGAGGATTTGAGCCAGCGTTCACTGCTGCCCAAGCTGCTGCTGCAACTGTTCAAGCTACTGATGATGAGGGTGAGAACGAAGAGGAAGATGGTGACGGTGAAGGTGCTGCCACTAGAGGCGAGTTTGAGTTTGAGATTCCAGATGACGAGTTTGAAGATGGACAGCCATTCACCGATGAAGGTGAAGGTGATGCTGATGCTGATTCTGTTTGGTGGTGATTTAAGTATATCTAGATAAATATTCCACTTTACTTTTTTAGTTTAAAAGGACAATAAAGTACAAGCATAAACGTAAAGCCATCTCAAATACCTTAGTACTATATAGTTCAAGAGGATTGATACACCTGCCTCCGTTTTCTATCTTCCTCGTCACTGTCTCACCGGCGCCGCGCATCAGCCACCTCAATTTGCCAGCCAATGAAAATTGGTTAAAAAATCAGCCAAAAAATTTCTTCTACAACAGCTGCGAAACAACAGAGAAACTCATCCAGATTTAATTGGTGTTTTGGTAGTTTATCAGTCTTGACCTGCTCAATGGCCCCGTATTTCAGTAAAATAGATATATTGATCGGTATCATTAATTAGATTATATCAAGTTATTCATAATGAGGTATGTAATATTTCGGGAAAATAATTGAAACCAAGGCGAGTTGAACGATATTGAAAATAGTATGAAAGAGCAAATCATCATACTGCTATGTACCAATTTCTGAACTATCCAGCGACAAATGCAAACAAGAAAAAAACGTTCAAGAAACCTATAATACTGACATGTACTTATAATCATTATTATTAATGATGACCATCAATTATAACAGCGTTTACACCAGCATCTTCAACACTTTCTTCAAGAGAAACTCAATCTACGTTGGTACTATCTTTGCGGGTGCCTTTGTCTTCCAAGGTGTCTTTGACGTTGCTGTTACCTCTTGGTTTGAAAACAGAAACAAAGGTAAACTTTGGAAAGATGTTAAGCTAACCTTAGGTGCCAGTGAAGAAGAAGAAGAAGCTGAAGATGACGAATAAATTATTAGGTAGTTCTACACCTCACATATCTTACCAATTATTTTACAACTACTACAACATTATAAAAATCACATAACCAATTCCGTTCCCATTTTTAACCCTTTTCCATGAAAATTAGATTAAGAAAGAATTACATGAAATTAATACTTATCCTGCAACATTAAGACTTGAAAAGAACTTTAATCTTTAGAAAACATAAATTCAATTTTGATACATCAAGAATTTACCCATTTTCTCTACCTTCCTTTTTTCCTTTTATTATTCTTTGAGCACCTACTATCTACTCCCTTTGTAATTTATCAATATTGCCAGGATATTTAAAGGTTTCAAGGTAATAAAGCAAAGGGTAGAGAAACTCAGGTAGGTACTATACGCTCTACAGGTGTATAGAAATAGCTAACGGTATTGTGAATTTCCTCTTGGACAATTTGTTTGTGTTTTTATCATTCCTTTTTGTCTGTTTTGTTCCGGTTAAATCTTTTAGGTTCTTTTTTATGTGCCTTTTTCTTTCTTTACTTCCTTTATTATACGATCATATGTATGAATATACAGCTCTTTAAAAACTGTAAAAAATGACCCACTACAGTAAACTTTACAATTCAGCAACATTCAATCAGTTTTAGTTACAAGACGACAAAAGAAATTCAAAATTAGTTCCAAAAAGGATCGAATATATAATTATGAAAATCAAAGCATCTAAAGAATCTCAGTAATCTTATCATCATCATCCTCTTCGTCAGACTCATCATCACTGTGCATAGCATCAATCTCAACAGCAGTTGGAGGTTCATCCCTCATCAACATTTGCACAACCCTATCACACAACTCCAGACACAACTCCTGCCCTTCGATCAAGCTCTTATGCAACTCTCTGACCAATGGATACGTTGACTTGCCTCTTAAGTACTCCCTTCCTTCTCTAGTAACACAAATCAACAACAATGATTCTAAATGAACGCAAATAACGTCATCCAACAACTCGATCTCTTTATCATCTGGCAAGTTTCGTAATTCTACTGGTAGCGCAGAAATTTCTTCTTCGTCTAAACCTTTGTTACCGCCAAATGCAAGTGGACCTAGAATATACGGTAATAAATTGATTTTCTCATCGGTCAATAACTTCAAGTGTTGTTCCGTTTCGAATAGTGAGTTTTTAATGGCAGAACAAACACCTTCCCTTCTTATTTTCGTTTCGTAACATTCAGTGAACTTCAAAATTTTAGAAAGTGGAACCGTGTTATCGTATTCTTGCTCTCTGACGAAATAGTGTCTTCCGTTGGGGAATCTGGAGATGTCTGCGAAGAAATAACCCAAGTAATCAAAACTTGCAAATTTATTTAACGAGCGGTCAAACCCGTTAACAAAAAGATCCATTAGACAATCCATTGCTTTAGTACTTTTAAAAAACTTATTTTGGTCCGCCTGTTTCAAATCAACTTGTATGTTCAAAATTGATAAAACTTCATCATGTTTTGCCATGTTAGTTAATAAAATACAAATTAAATCAGCATTTTCATTAGTCAAGTTGATCACTTCTTGAACTAAATACTTCGAGAATGATTCGTCCTTAACTATCAAAGATCTGAAATCTTTGTCGTCACAGAGGTTGGCTAAAGTAGTTAATGCATTCTTAGCGATTTTCGAACTTTTATCCTGTGCTAAGTCTTTTAAATCTTTGATTGCCCTTGAATTATCATATTTGAAAAGATTCTGGTTGGTACCGGCTGGTGAAAACTGAACTAAGTTTTCTAACGCAATTTCTCTGATTTGGGCTTGTGGTGAATGTAAAAATTCAATTAACTTGTATAATTTAGTAAAATGTTAGTAACACATTGGCCTTCCTTTGTCCTGAAGGAGCTCAAAAAACTTTAAAGGGTTGAGGACATACTTCTTCAAGTTCCGATGGCATATTTATTTATATGTTTCCGTGATATATCTATCAAGTACAAGTTACTACAAAACTATCGATTCATCCATCCATCCATCCTCCATATATGTCAACTTTTTTCTGCATTTTGAAATCTTCTTCGCAAACATGAGTTTAACGGCTGTGTACATCATCGATATTTACACTGTCCAAGTCATCATAAAGTCAAGTTAAATAAGTATACACATATTCAGTATATTTACTTTTCCCTTCTATAAACAATCTTATTTTTCAAAACAAAGTGAAGCATCAATATAGACTTCAAATTACTCTTTGCATTTGGATCAGAACTCATTTTACCCTTTAATGATCTAACCAGCATTGTTAATTCAATTGGACCATTATCCAACAACTTGTCAATATCTTCTTTTGTCACCGAATCCGATGAAGATGAAGTCGATGTAGAAGACGGTAGTGATTGCGGTTGTGGGGATCTTTCCAACTTAATCTTAATCTTTTTCGTTGGTTGATCGGAGATTTCTGGTGATGATCTCTTTGAAGAGACATTCGGATTCCAATCGCCTTTTGGAAATTCTTTCAATATTTCCCTTGATGATTTCAAAACCAATAAACCATCGTTATAAGATTTAACAAATATTTTTCTAGATGTGTAGTTTTTTTCCTTTTGTTGTTGTTTACTTGAATCCGAATTCTCGTCAGGTTCAGATGGTATTTTAGATTCTTCATCTTCATTTTTAACTTTAATTTCATCACCATTTTTCTCTTCAGCATCTTCAGTTTCACTTTCCGATAAATATGGGTTTTCTTCGTCTTCATCATCGGTATCGTAAACTTCGTTCATTGCATTTTTAGCTAACGCCTTTCTTAACTTTTTACCTTCTTTATCAACTTTATTGGCTTCGAATAACTCATCCAAATCATCCTCTTCAGGGTCAGCTTCAATTAAATTGTTAGCTCTCATCATTTCTTTTTTCATTTTATTTTCAACTAATTTACTTTCTTCATCGTTACCTTCCAAAATTGGGGCTTCTTCATCATCTTGGAACTCTTCATCGAAATCCAGCGTTTCTTCATCGGATCTTTTGGAATCTTCGTCGTTTCTAGTGGACGTTGTCTTCATTTTTCTGTATCTTAAATCCACTCTCTCTCCTCTTGATGCTTCTTCAGCCATTCTTTTCATTAACCATCTTGAGCTTGAGCTACCTTCTCTCATCTTAGCTTCAGCTTCTTCCAAAGTTAATGTTGCGTATTTATTTCTCGAAGTAAATTTATAGAATTTCTCAACGGGAATCAGTTTGAAACCTTTATTTTCATTATCTAAAACCATTAAACAATAGTTATCGGTATTGCCAGCTTCATAGTTACCAACCCAAGCTTGTTTTGCGTCATAATCTTCCATAACCCATGGATAAAATTCTTCATATCTGAGTCTTTTTTTATCTTCATCATAATCTCTGATTTGTCTTGTCTTTTTCTTCAAAGTTTGTTTCTTCGTTTTTCTAGCACCACCATCAGGGGCAACAATCAGTAATTCAGCTTCTTTCTTAGCTTGTTTTTTTAACTCTTCAGCTTCTTTTCTTTTCTGTTCTTCCCATTTGGCTCTTTCTTCTTCTGTCATACTATCCAGTTCAATATTTTCATCAATTTGTTCATCAGTTAAAGCAGTTGGTAACAAACCTTTTCTAGTAAGGTATTCTTTTCTCTTTTCAGCTTTTAATAATTCTTTCTTTTTATCTTCAATTCTTTTCTCTTCTAATTCTTTTAAACTCAACTGAAATTGTAGATTTTTAGGATCTTTCCTATGCAATTTGGCAGGTTCCTGAAATTCTTTTGCAGGATTAACTTTCTTAACAGAATGAAACTTCAGTATATGATATCTTGTTTCGTCAATATCTTGTTGTGTGCAAGCTCTCAATGGATAAGAATCATATTGAGGTGGTAACGGAGCACTTGAGAGTGATTTTGAATGTTCATTTTTCACAGGCATTGGTGGTGTTGAAGACATTGGTGTTATTTGCAGGTTTATCTGTTGTTCAATACATGTGGTTATATTGTTATAAGGAATGTTGCTGTAAGACAGAAGATGTTATTTTGAATTACATCAGTGTTCACAAATGGTCCAGATCTTTTTCTTCTGTCAAGTTTCTTAGATCATTTAGGTGATGATGTAATCAGTCTCACCCACTCTACTGGAGCCTACACATCTGTACACCGCTTTTCAACCCACCGCCACTCAGCACAGCCACTTAATACAACGTTTCCTTTTTGTTGTGATATTATCTGTGTGATACAAAATTGCCTATGCCATATGAGGCGCAAGTGGCGCAAGTGGCGGGTTGAGCGTACAGATTGAATCTCTGAAGTTGGTCTTCCAGAGCTACACTGTACTTGAAGGTATATAAGTTGATAAGAGTATTCTTACTCTGAGACTTTCTATACCATATAGTTTTTTATGTTCTTCTTGTTGTTCTCTTCTCTCTCTAATCAAGTATATAGGTTTTCACTATTCAATAAGAATTATACATCTTTCTATTAGAGTATAGAACCTTGTTAGTGATTCATCATAGACTATTAATTAACTTATAGTCATTTGGGATGTCCATCTAGGTAGTCTCCCTCTTTAACATTGACTTCCTACAAGATATAATGACAATCCGCTTTATATATTTCAACACTTTTTACCCCACAATTTTTCTTTAGTTTAATTACACTTGAGAAATACTTGGTATATACATAATAAACACAAACTGTTCATTGTCTATAGGGTTAACTATATACAAACAGCCCGGCTTAATTCCCGCTATAACACTCACTACCTCCAGTCCCGTGACTCACTCTCTTCGGCTACTCTTCGGTTATTCATCAACCATCCCACCATCTCCCTGCATTAAACCTCCTCTTCCCAATCGACGCAGCCAGCATGTCTTCTCTTCTCAACCCGATCGACTTTAAAACCAAAGTGGGTGAATTCTGCAATCCACATTAAACCCTTTGCATTCTATTCAGATCCAATCAACTCGAATCTCTCCATATTTTATCACATCTTTGCTGATTTCCTTATTGTCATTCAGGCCGTTTATATTTATATCTTTGGGCTCGTCCCTCTCATGCAGTAAAAATAACTGGTTGTTTATAGTGACTCTCTTTTTACCCCAGATTTCACTTCACTCTCTCATTGTTTCCCTCCTTCCTTCATCTGCATTACTTATCATTTATTCAATCTTCAGCTCACCGAGTTGGAATGGTTATCTACTCCCACGTTTTGTTTTCTTAGCATTTTAAAGCCGACAGTAGCCAATATTGCCAATATAGTGAAAACTGTAACATTAATATTATTTTGGTACATACTCTAAATCTTCCGGGAGCAAGCGGAGTTCAAAATACATCCCGTCATTAAACTACCCCAGAATTTAACTCAAAGCCTTTTTACTTTCCTTCTTTTCTTCTCTGTTTCCCCAACTTGAAATCACACACTACTGTTCTTTTATCACATACAAATATCATGTAAACCCCCTTCATTTTGCATTTGAACCTCTTGTCTGTAACTCAGCCCTTTTCCCGTTGTATTCTTGTCATTCTTTAGAAATTTTTGATTATTCTTAATTACTTCCTTTAACTGGTTTAAAAAACGTACATTACTATCAAGTTTGCATAAAGATTTCTTTTCGATTTCAATAAGTAAGAAGATACTAAAACTTTAAATTCAATTTTAAATCGATAAATATGGCTATCCCTGACGAATTTGATATCATTGTTGTTGGTGGAGGTTCAACAGGTTGTGCTATTGCTGGTAGATTAGGTGACTTGGATGAAGAGTTAACTGTTGCCTTAATTGAGGTGGTGAAAACAACATTGACAACCCATGGGTTTACTTACCAGGTGTTTACCCAAGAAATATGCAAATAGACTCAAAGACTGCTACTTTTTACTCTTCAAGACCATCCCCTCACTTGAACGGTAGAAGAGCTATTGTCCCATGTGCTAACATCTTGGGTGGTGGATCTTCCATCAACTTCTTGATGTACACCAGAGCTTCTGCCTCTGATTACGATGATTGGGAATCTGAAGGTTGGACTACCGATGAATTGTTACCACTAATGAAGAAGTTGGAAACTTATCAAAGACCATGTAACAACAGAGACATGCACGGTTTCGATGGTCCAATTAAGGTTTCATTTGGTAACTACATTTATCCAAATTGCCAAGATTTCATTAGAGCTGCTGGAACTATGGGTATTCCGGTTGTTGACGATCTTCAAGATTTGAAATGTTCTCGTGGTGCTGAACACTGGCTGAAGTGGATTATCAGAGATTTAGGTAGAAGATCCGATTCCGCTTATGGTTATGTCCATCCAACTATGAGAAACAAGCAAAACTTGTACTTGATTACATCAACCAAGTGTGACAAGATTATCACTGAAAATGGTGTTGCTACCGGTGTTAAGACTGTTCCAATGAAGCCAACCGGTTGTGCAAGACCCAAATCGCCAGAACTTTTAAAGCTAGAAAACAAATCATTGTCTCTTGTGGTACCCTTTCTTCACCATTAGTTTTGCAAAGATCTGGTGTCGGTGCTGCTCACAAGTTGAGACAAGCTGGTATTAACCCAATTGTTGATTTACCAGGTGTTGGTGAAAACTTCCAAGATCACTACTGTTACTTCGTTCCATACCACGTGAAGCCAGATACTGTATCATTCGATGCCTTCCTTAGAGGTGATAAAGAAGTTCAAAAAGCCGCTTTCGATCAATGGTACGCTAACAAGGATGGTCCATTAACCTCTAATGGTGTCGAAGCAGGTGTTAAGATGAGACCAGCTGAAGAAGAATTAGCGACTGCAGACGACGAATTCAGAGCTGCTTACGATGACTACTTTGGTAACAAGCCAGATAGGCCATTAATGCACTACTCTCTCATTTCAGGTTTCTTTGGTGATCACACCAAGATTCCAACGGGTAAGTACATGTGTATGTTCCACTTCTTACAGTATCCGTTCTCCAGAGGTTTCGTTCATGCTGTTTCGCCAAATCCTTATGATGCTCCAGACTTTGATGCAGGTTTCATGAATGATCCAAGAGATATGTGGCCAATGGTCTGGGCTTACAAGAAGTCCAGAGAGACTGCTAGAAGAATGGACAGCTTTGCCGGTGAAGTTACCTCTCACCATCCACATTACCCATATGATTCCCCAGCTAGAGCCGCCGACATGGACTTGGAAACCACTAAAGCGAACGCTGGTCCAGATCACTACACTTCTAATTTGTACCACGGTTCATGGACAGTTCCAATTGAAAAACCGACTCCAAAGAACGAAGATCACGTTACGTCTAACCAATTTGAAAAGTACCGTGAACTTGAATACACCAAGGAAGATGATGCTGCTATTGAAGATTACATCAGAGAACACACTGAAACCACATGGCATTGCTTAGGTACTTGTGCAATGGCTCCAAGAGAAGGTTCCAAGAGTATTCCAAAGGGCGGTGTTGTCGGTCCTAGATTGAACGTTCATGGCCTCAAGAACTTTAAAGTTGCTGATTTATCAATTTGTCCGGATAACGTCGGTTGTAACATTTACTCCACTGCTTTATTAATCGGTGAAAAGTGTGCCACTATAGTTGCTGAAGATTTAGGCTACTCTGGTGATGCTTTGAAGATGACTGTTCCAAACTTCAAGTTGAGTACTTACGAAGAAGCAGGTTCAGCTAGATTCTAAGTTATAACTTCTTCTGTACTCTTTGATTTTGTTTTACTTACTCTTTTTCATAAGAAGGTTTTTTTTTATTATTATTGTTATTATTCATTTGAGTGCGTCTCTTTGTGTTGCCGTATTTGATTCTCCTTTTTTGTTTCCCTCTTATCAAACTTCAAAACAGTTCCTTTTATTTTACAATCTTCGAAATTTTATTATTTAGAGTGCATTTTCTTAAACACCACGTAGTACTTTACCCTTATTCCTGTATCTAAATTTGTAACTGGCTTATAAACAGCTTCCAGGGATACTCGTGGGATATTCATCAGACCTCAAAATCACTAATAACGTCGATCGACCTTTGACAGTAAAACCGACTCGACTCTCATGGGCGCTTTGATACTCAAAAACTAGAGAAACTACAAGTTTTTCAATTACAAGTGTATAGTGATGATATACCCGTACAAGATCAACTATTAATTGTTACCCTACAAACAGAACCCTACTTGATCAAACAACAGGATTGACGTTTAAATAAACTTATTACAGCATAGATATAACTATCACAGTTCAAATATCACACCTTTCGCCCAAAATACTTTCTGAAGAAGCAGATACATATATAGACAAACAGCGTACAATGGCTAAACCAAGCACAACACCATCGGCATCACATCCACCACAACTAACATCAAGAAAACAACAATCAAAAGCAAAAATTGATAGGTTTGCCAAACCTACAAAATTTGAAATGAGCGTTAAATACAATAAACAACAACTAACCAAAATAAAAGACATTTCCTCACTTTCATTCGGTGCTTGTTGTGGGATACTGAACCTAACGTCATTGAATGGGTTTTTGTTTTTCATTTTGACCAATTTATTAACTACTTTGCTTTACTACATATTCATTGTTGTCAATAATGGCACGTATAAAGGAATTGGGATGTATTACGAGAGTCCGGTTGTTGATTTGGTTTTCAGTGATTTGGGAAGATATTTGGCTAGTTTTACGATGATGTGGTGTTTGTTGTTTGCTATGGTTTCTAGTTAATTTACGTTATTGAAATATACGTGAACAAATAAATATATTATAGTGTAGAAAAGAAATATAGTTTACAAGAATTTCTCAACGAACAATCGGTTGTTCAAACTGAATATCTTTTCAAACGGTTTATCATTCGAATTCCTAATTCTCATCTTCTTGTATTTTGGTATTTTGACGTATTTATCAAGTAGCTTTGGTGAATCTTTCGGCAATTCCAGATTCATAACATTAAAATACCTAGGAAGACAACTGTACTTTGTAAACGAGTAATCTCGATCGTTTTCACAATGGCATTTATGTTCTAATTTAGATTGAAAACTATAGGGGCACACTAACCTATCCAACGAATCAAAAAATCCTGTGTTATCCAACCAAAAGACATCATCGGAAGATAAAAAGGTCATCACAGCAAGCGTTTTGATGTTGTAATCTGTCCACCGTTCATAAAAGAATCCGTTTTGTATATCCATGTACTCAAAAAACGATTTATATTCCATTGATCTGAAGAAATCTAAATCGGCAATCTCAAAATTTGAATCAAAGTTACAGTTGGTGTATTGCTTTAAATCTTCATCGTATATAAATCTTAAAAGACTGGCAGAATCTTTTGATGATTCAACAGAGTTTAGGAAAGCTTTGTAGTGGGAAAATAACGATGTAGTTGATTGTTGATTATCTGCAGGGGCATTAACAAACCCGTACTTCTTGTTGTTGTCAACAGCAGATTTGAAAAAATCCAGTTCAATGTCACACATGATTTCAGTTTCAACTTCGATGTTACAATAATATTTGTAGTTTAACAGTGCCGGTAAAAACTGGAATCCATAACTATGAAATCTGTTTTTCAATTTATAATTGATAAAATTAGCATTCGGTGATGCTCTCAACGCTTTTTCATTCAAAGCAGCAGTTAATCTCTTGGTGTCTATGTTTTCAGGTATCTGAAATGTCGGAGAATCTGTTGGTATAGGCTGAATGATAACGTTACCGGAATACATTTTTTCAATTTTACGTTTTAGTAAATCTGGGAATTCTTCGTTTTCAATAGGATAGTAACTGAAGATCCAATCGTATGCATAATTATGGTTGAACCCATGCTCGATTGAACTCACTGTTTTCAAAACCGGTTTGTGGTTGTTAACATCAGGGATGTATGTATACAATGCAGCATTTATTATTTGGTGATCTTGATCTAGGAATGTGGAGGGTTTTGATGATTGTTCAGATAGTTCGGTGTAGGTTACATTGTTGGTGGGGCTTCTATTGAATACCAGAAATAAGGCTATAATGAATATTGAAGTAATGAAAACTGAAGTTTTGAATCGTGGTAGGCGCCTTTGGGAAATCATAATGATGAATCCGAATGTAAGGATTTATAGTGACATCAGTTGCATATGTAGTTAATTATGATGCTTGGGGCTCGATATTTTTAGTGTTATCGAATATTATCAACCGTATTTCAAACTGTTGTTGTATATAATCAGCAATTGGCTATTGGAGAAGGAATAAAGACTCTGAGGGCTGTTGTTTGGAACTAGCGCCGCACAATTTCCCTTTGTTCATGGTCCCACCCATTAGTTTCTACATTTACAGATATACATATATCTATGCCAACATAAATATGTAGATGGATAAAGTCAAAAAGAAGCTGTGAAGAAAGAAATAGATAGATTAAGGTACATATATAGAGAGCAAACAACTGGTCAAACTTTACTGTTGATCAAAGAAAGTTCATCCAACGTCTTAACGTTCTCAGTTAGTAAGGCTTGATTAATTAAGGCCAACTTAACAGTCTTTTCATCCAACTCATCTTCATTCGTAGCATTGACATTGTACTGTTTGATTTGCTTCAATTTAATGACGAGTTCATTAATCTCTTTCAAAATTTCGTAGTTATTGGATGACTGACCATGACCAGCATTATCGTAAGCAACAACATTCTTCGATTTTATAGCACGTAGATAATCAATCAAATAATTGAGTCTATTCAACAGCAAACCAACAGACTTTGAAGCGTCAGTCTTCAAATCTTTGAATAGATTTGTCTTTTTCGATATGCTTTCGGTTATTGTCTCTGATGATCGTTTGATTGTATTCAATGTGATTTTCTCGATATTTAAAGGCTTTATTTCAACATTTTCTATCTCGTACGTATATTCAGAGGAATTTGAACATTTAAATATCACCATTGGTATGAATTTGTTAGTTACAGTATCTGCTTTGTCTAGTTTGAATGATTCATGGATAAGTAAGAGTAGATGGCTTTCCTCCTCATCTTCGCCAGTTGTATCCCTAGGAAATCCAGCAAAACTGAATCCAGGAGTCTTGTTCAAATGATCTACTATCAATTTCCCACCTCTTGATTTACTCGAACTAACCAAGTTATCGTCATCTGATATTTGATACAGTCCCAAAAAGGATAAATGTGGGTAGACCTCTTTATACAACCTTAGTCTAACTTTCAAATCATCAACAGCCACACCATTTTCATTCTGTGATATTTCAAAGGCAAATAAAATGGCATATGTTTCAGTTCGCCTGTTGTAAATACCTAGTAATCCTCCGACTGAGTTGAGTGATTTCCGTTGTGTTTGTTCATCTAGTGTAAGATTATTTACCGTGTTGAAAGTTGTGATTCTGTTTAGTGAGTCTGATATATTCAGGAGTGCCAGTGGATGTACAATGACTGATAGTTGGTGGTTATTCATTGTGTATGTGTTAATTTATGTGATTCAAAGCTGAGGAAAGTGATTGTAATGAGCTAGCAAAAGGGAAAAGAAGAAGAAATAAACAAATGGACAAAGCCATCAACCAATCCATATAGATCTCTTGTCGTGGAATAGAACTACAACCTGAAATCACAACAAACAGCGTGTTGTTATAACCAGAAGCCGATCGACGCTAACTTTAAAGCCGCGTCGTTCGTATAAATCTCGTTCCCTTCTCGTTTAAACATTTCGTGTCGTTTTGTTTCTCACCTTTTCTGTCCAATTTCTCGTTGCTTTGGTTAGATTTCGTTTCCCCCTCGTCTTTATCTCCCTATTAATTTTCCTCTTATTAATCTATCACTTCCTCTAATCTTCCTCATAATAAGTCAATTATTGATCTCAACATCAACTTATTTCCTACCATTAACTTAATTTCAAGTTAATTCCTGTTTAATTCAAAAAAAAAAAATCATGACTCGTCCTCAAAATGTCGGTATCAAGGCTATGGAAATTTACATTCCTGGCCAATATGTTAAACAATCAGAATTAGAACCTTATGATGGTGTCTCTACAGGTAAGTACACTATTGGGTTAGGTCAAACTAACATGGCTTTCGTCAACGACAGGGAAGATATCTACTCGATGTCTTTAACCGTTCTATCAAACCTGTTATCAAAATATCAAATCGATCCAAATACCATTGGTAGACTGGAAGTTGGTACTGAAACTCTATTGGATAAATCCAAATCTGTCAAATCCGTCTTAATGCAATTATTTGGTGACAACAACGATGTCGAGGGTATCGATACCATCAACGCCTGTTATGGTGGTACCAACGCCGTTTTCAATGCTGTCAACTGGATTGAATCTTCGGCATGGGATGGTAGAAACGCCATTGTTGTTTGTGGTGATATTGCCATTTATGATAAAGGTGCAGCTAGACCAACTGGTGGTGCAGGTACCGTTGCTATGTTGATTGGTCCTGATGCTCCATTGGTGTTTGAACCAGTTAGAGGTTCATACATGGAACACGCTTACGATTTCTACAAGCCAGATTTCAACAGTGAATACCCTGTCGTTGATGGCCATTTCTCATTGAGCTGTTACGTTAAGGCTCTCGACCACTGTTACAAGAACTATTCAAAAAAGGCTGTTGCTAAAGGCTTAACTGAAGGTCAAGAGATTTCACCAGAAGCTGTTGGTATTAAATTCTTTGATTACAACTGTTTCCACGTCCCAAATTGTAAATTGGTTACTAAATCATACGCTAGAATAATGTTTAGTGATTTCAAAGCTGATCCAAGTAGATTCCCTGAAGTTGATGAGAAATTAGCCGCTGCTGAATACGAGCAATCATTAGTTGATAAAACAATTGAAAAAACTTTTGTTGGTTTAGCTAAAGATCTATCCAAAGTTAGAGTTCAACCATCACTAGTTTTAGCAACTAACGTTGGTAACATGTACACCAGTTCCGTTTACGGTTCCCTTGCGTCTTTACTGCAATACGTTGGTAACGATACTTTACAAGGTAAAAGAATTGGTTTATTCTCTTACGGTTCTGGTTTAGCTGCCAGTTTATACTCTGTTAAAGTTATTGGTGATTTAAGCGAAATGATTTCTGTTATGGACGTTGAAAACAAGTTGGCTTCCAGAGCCGCCAAGACTCCACAAGAATACGAAGCTTGTATTGAGTTGAGAGAAAAAGCTTACTTACAAAAATCATTCAAACCAGTCGGTGATTTAGATTACATTCCTTCAGGTTCTTACTACTTGACAGAAGTCGATGATAAGTATAGAAGATCTTATGCTGTTAAGGAATAAAGTCACAAATGTTGATTACTTTTTTGAATTTTGCATATAGATCTTATCATAATAATAATACAAGAAAAACCAAACTGTCTTGTTTCATTTACACTTTACTTTCATCTTTTTCCCCTCTTTACCTTTTTATAGTTTGCTTGATTGGTTTACAACTATATACATACATATATACTGCTACTATTCCATTTTGTGTGTTTATTCTACTGCATCATCTTAATTACCTTTCATTTGTTCTCTTTGCTGTTCAATTTTTACCCTTTGCTTGTATTTAGCCACTATATATGTTCAATAAATTCTTTCCCTTTTGACCTGAAGACTTTAATCCTGTTAAGAAAGAGTAATCTTCATAATTGCTAAAACTAGGTGATATTAAAACCTGTTACATTCATTGATAACTAATGACAAGTATTAGCTCTGGGGCTCTCAAGTTACGGCCACCACAGAGAACTGCCCCTTCTTGCTCGTTAATGTGACGTTGTAGCCTGTCCTCCCGTTCTTCACTAGTGATAGCTTTAACCATGTTGACAGGAAGAGATCGAAGTTGCTTGTGCAAATCACAAGCCAGCCTTAATCATATGCATTGGAATGTTTTTGGGGTCTTGCACAATGAATAATTGATTGCTTCTGCTTCTCAAGCCTTTTGTCGACTCCATAGCAGCAGGCCTCAATGGACGAAAGGCCATCCTGCTCATCTGTCTTTTAAAATGAAACTTTGGAACCATCGTATACTTCAGTTCAAGTGACCTCTGTTTCACCGCCACAATAACCAGCCTGATGAAAGTGTTGCTATTCTCAACAATGTGGTACAAGCCTTTTGTCGACTCCATAGCAGCAGGCCTCAATGGACGAAAGGCCATCCTGCTCATCTGTCTTTTAAAATGAAACTTTGGAACCATCGTATACTTCAGTTCAAGTGACCTCTGTTTCACCGCCACAATAACCAGCCTGATGAAAGTGTTGCTATTCTCAACAATGTGGTACAAGGAGTATGGTGTTTTATCAGCAGAGATCATATCCTTCGTAATGGTCATATTTCTAAGCTCAGATGCACCGATACTGTTGTGGGTAATCGCAATGTACAGCATCATCTGATCATCCCCTATTATAGAAACAGAAAACAATTAAAGTTTTGTTGGGGATATGTGAACAGTTGGAAATGATCCAACTCTAATAATGTATAAGCATATATTGGACCCTAATCATTGATACTCATGGCCGGAAAGCATTAAAACATTGCTTGGAATTGTTTTAGCTGAATGTAAAATTATTCGATGACTTGAATGGAATAAGGACCGTTAGCCGTAACTTTGAATTTGATGTTAAACTGATTTTATGGGCAGCATTGTACTTACATTGCACTTGAAGCTTGAAGGGATCTATCTTCATTTCAAAATCTTAGGTGTGTGGGGGAAACAAATATTACCTAATCGGTAACTTTCGGCCAAAATTTTGCAATAGCTTCGCCGTTTCTAATACCTGTTTCGGATTTAACATCTCCAAAACGGGCAATTCGCTGACACTACATCAGCATTTCGAATAGTTCTACTTTGAACAAACCGAACCAAAGTAAAACAATAGATTCAAAACCTCTCCACAATCCACCTCCGAATTCCCCAACTCTCCCTCCAGACCCCCCAGTTTCCCCTAGTTTCCCTCCAGTAGTATCCCCTCAAATTCCCCCAGTTTCCCTCCAAATCCCCCCAGTTTCCCTCTTAGTTCCCCCAGTATCCCCTCCAGTTCCCCCAGTATCCCCTAGTTTCCCTCCAGTAGTATCCCCTCAAATTCCCCCAGTTTCCCTCCAAATCCCCCCAGTTTCCCTCAAATCCCCCCAGTTTCCCTCCAAATCCCCCCAGTTTCCCTCCAGTAGTATCCCCCAGTTTCCCTCCGAATTCCCCAACTCTCCCTCCAGACCCCCCAGTTTCCCTCAAATCCCCCCAGTATCCCCTCCAGTTCCCCCAGTTTCCCTCCAAATCCCCCCAGTATCCCTCCCCTCTAATTCCCTCCAGTTCCCCCAGTTTCCCTCAAATCCCCCCAGTTTCCCTCCAAATCCCCCCAGTTTCCCTCCAGTAGTATCCCCACTTTCCCTCCGAACTCCCCAACTCTCCCTCCAGACCCCCCAGTTTCCCTCAAATTCCCCCAGTATCCCCTCCAGTTCCCCCAGTTTCCCTCCAAATCCCCCCAGTTCCCCTCTAATTCCCCCAGTTTCCCTCTTAGTTCCCCCAGTTTCCCTCTTAGTTCCCCCAGTATCCCCTCCAAATCCCCCCAGTTTCCCTCTTAGTTCCCCCAGTATCCCCTCCAGTTCCCCCAGTTTCCCTCCAAATCCCCCCAGTTTCCCTCCAAATCCCCCCAGTATCCCTCCCCTCTAATTCCCTCCAGTTCCCCCAGTATCCCCTCCAGTTCCCCCAGTCTCCCTCCAGACCCCCCAGTTCCCCCAGTTTCCCTCAAATCCCCCCAGTTTCCCTTCAAATCCCCCCTGTTTCCCTCTTAGTTCCCCCGGTTTCCCCTCCAGTATCCCCCAGTTTCCCCTCCAGTATCCCCCAGTTTCCCCTCCAGTATCCCCCAGTTCCCACTCTCCCCAGTTTCTCATACATATTGCTGTTTACAGTTGATCTAAATAAATATAAAAAAGGCCTTTTAAATGAATCACACTGAAATCAAGCAATATAAGAGAACCCAAAGGTAGCAGATCACTAACAAGGCTTCAATCATCATAGTACTTGAAACTAACAACTAACATCAAACCATAGCAGTCAGTTACTGTAATATGCTGTATCATGTCTAGAATAAATACAAACAAATACATTAACTATACAAGCTGTGATAGACGCCAGTCAATAGAAACAGTATCACTGTTGAAGTTGAGTTAGAGATTTGCAAAAGGTTTTGAAGTTGTAAGACTTACTTTAGTTTTATGACAAGTTACTATGAAAGGAAAGCCATGTTGTTTGATTTGGGAGAAAAGAAGGATGAAAATGCTTTTAAGAAGACAAAAGAAGATAAAACAAAAGAAGATAAAACAAGATAAAACAATACAAGAGACAAGACAAGACAAGAAAAGACGAGAAAAAAAAGGAAATACTTAATTAATTGTAATCATAGACGCCAGAATCAGTATATAACAATAATGGAAGGGAGATCGATTTAGGAATCTGTGGAGCCACAGCCACCGCCGCACAGGGACAAGGGTTATGTGTTGTTACATGCTACATTACGTAATTAATAAACTTGTGACGGGAATTGATAAGGACACCATAGACTTTGTTACAGACACCATAGATCACGTAATGCCCACACAACAATTATACC
>JAHDIT010000135.1:0-33934 GCA_019232045.1 Ogataea degrootiae
CTTTTATAATTATATAACTGTATAAGAATTGAATAAAAGATCAGGGGTTCTAATCAATTTTAAGCTCATATAATATTTCGATTATATAATATCCTGCTTTATAAGGTTTATGCAAGAAAACCTTAACACAAACCAATAAAGAACATTGAATTGGATTGAAGGAGATCCACATGGTTATACGGGCGTTCAATTATGCACAGTATTTAAAGTTTTTCGCCAAAACCAAGCTATTTACAAAGGACTTTTTGTTCGCTTTCTAAACATCGGGTTGTATTGTTTACGTTAAATAATGAAGTATGAACTATGTTGTTATTGTACATGGGACTGTTTTGTCTAAAATATAAGATGTCAAATGCTTGGTGTTGCCCCATGGCTAGTTTATTTATTTCTCTTTTAGAGAAAATAACCAGGCAGGTACAAACACCACCGCACACCGCACGGGTAACATGCGCTGGCCCTCCGAGTGATCTGCCCCTTGAAAAACTTCCGAATCGAGAGAAGGTTAAACAAAAACACCCAACGTAAATTTATTTTACTGTACTGTTTTGTGTGTTGTTGAGAAATTGCAATGTGAAACTTCTTAACCTCAAATTAATTTGTGTACATTGCATACATCCTTGTATGTATATATATTTGCCTATGTATACAAGGTTGATTAACTGTTGAAGGAGTATTGACCATAATGGTCAACTTAATCTAAATTTCAACCTATTTATCCATGGCCCAGATTGGATGCTGTCTCTTGGATTCCAAGATACATTAAAATGTATCTTGTGTATTTAATCAGCAAGCTAATTTGACAAAAATAACTACTGTCTCCTTTGGGGCAAATGCTTTTATATGTAATCGAAAAATTGGGTGATCTGTAGTATAATTCTTACTAAAACCAAGATTGAATCGAACCAAATGAGATCCTAGTGGTTTAAAAAGTGACGTATAATGCCGTTTTCAATTCCGTAAACTTAAAATGTCAACAAACTTAAAATATGCACAAGCTTCAAATGAGTATGAATATGTATAAATATTGCAGGAAATGCATAGATGCTTATAGCTACTATTAAATGCTAAGAGTTTAGTATGTGATTTGTCAAATAATAGTAACCTATTAAAAACGTTAATTATGATAAATGAAGTCGTTTCAGCTTAGCGTTTCTGGTAAAGCTTCTTATAATCACAAATTTTCTAAATATAGCTATATATATTGGTTGTTTTGTAAGGAAGTTCGTTTAAGATTGCTGGTTATAATAGCCGATTGAACGAATAGAAAAAATGTCTATATTACGAGATAATATACAATCAAATATATATAAAAATATATAAATAGTCAAAAAAAAAACACAACTGTAAGAAAAGGCGGATAAATTCTTGACAATTTCGAAATAAAAATTAACTTGGACGGGGGAGAAGGATGGAGTAAAACAGAAACGATTTATATAACAACAGTATCATTCATTTCATTACCTAAAGTTGAACATAAGGTAAAATTAACAGGATAAAAAAAGCCAGTCCCCTAAAGTAAAAAGAAAAAAAGCACAATTTGTGAAAAATTAGGTCGTATTTGGTAAAAACAATTACCAAGAAATAAAAAAGCACCGGCTATAAGAGATATCATTAATTTTCAAATAGAACGAGTATGTCATAATAAAATGAAAAGAAAAAGCGCATAGTAAAGAGAAAATGGGTCTAATTCTCTCCAAGAGAGCCAATGTTTTCCTCCTCTTCATCTTCTTCTTCGCTTTCATTAGTTGTGGCAGTATTTCCAGAATAGTTACCGTTCATATGCTGTTCAATATTTGGGATTTTTTCTTTACTTTTCATTTGAGCATGTTTCCTCAAATGAATCTTATGATGCCGTATCATATTGGATCTAACCGAGAAAAACTTTCCACAGTTATCCCAAGCACATCTAAAAGGTTTCTCACCTGTATGTGAATACATGTGGATTTTCAAACCTGATGGACGATTGAAAATCTTTTGGCAAATATTGCAGCATCTATTCTTCTTGATAACTTTTGAATTCCTCTTTTTCGTTGGTGGGATTGTATGCCTTCTTATTTGTTCGACGCCAACTGCGGAACCAGTCCCAAGTGGCATCATGGAAGGTGGCTGTTGTTGATGGTGGTGAAGATGATGTTGGTGTAGTAAATAAGGTTCGCTAGGTAATGAGTGCAGACGAGGAACTTCCTTGATTTGTGAATCTGGAGGTACTGTGTTTGATAACTGCGAAGGGTGATAGTGATTTTGAGGATAGTAAACGTCTGTTGAAGCTAGAGAAGGTACTCTTTCGTGGTTGTAACCGTATGAAACTGTAGGTTTGGAAATTGAGTGTGGTGGTGTTGGTAATGGAGCGACTGTACTTGATTGAGGATATTGTAAAGTTGGTAATTGTGGAGCATTTGAATCATTCGATGCAATGATATAGTTGTTGTTGTATGCTGTTGTACTGGAAACGGTTGTTGGTAGTGTCACATATTGTGGTTGCTGTTGATAGTAATTGTCACTCTGTAATGGATCCACACTTACACTGTTATGTCTGTTAGAACCAGCAGTTGTTGACGGAGTGGATAAAGGTTGACTTCCACCCAATTGTATTCCTGAAGGGTTGGAGTTTTGTCCATGAGTATAAACATTTGGGAATTGGAATGTTGTTGAAGAAGAATAATCTTGATATTGAGTTGTAGGGTATTGAGAGGTAGAAAGTGGTGGTTGTTGGTACGAGTATTGCTGTGATAGAGGTGCTTGCTGTTGCATTTGCTGCTGCTGCTGTTGTTGTTGTAGTAGTTGTGGCTGTGGCAAAGGTGACTGCTGATGCTGCTGATGTTGGGGCTGTTGTTGGAGATGGGAATAGTGAGGTTGGTGGGGTGGTTGTTGGTACTGGTTATAGCGCACGAACTCTAAATATTCCGGGTATGGGGCCGAAGATGACGGATCCATTTAGCTTGATGAATATTTTGGGAGTAAATAAGAGTAAATGTAAGATCGGAAGATCTAGAATATAACGTAGTGAATCAATTTTCGTAAGGTGTTTTTTGAACTTAGAGATAAGATACAACGAGAGAGCGCTTTTTTATCAAAATTAATCCAATGGGATATGAAGTGTCTTGATGTATAACTACGAAAACAAATTTGGTTGGAGAATTGGGAAAACACAAAACTTGCAAGAAGTCAAGGGGGGAGAATAAGATATCAACGATAACGGAAACCTTGAAGCTTATATATAGTCGGTAAAATCTCCATCCGACGCATGTGCATACAAAACAATCGGATTGACCTTTTTTAGAACGTACAATATTCTTTTGACCAAACTAGCAATTAATATTTGGCACATAGACGGACTCTACATATTCTACATACTTGCTGAAAGAAGATAATAATTTAATAATATAATAACAATTTAACTCATTGTTAGTTGATTAATTAATCAACAGGAACTGAGTGCGTAGGTAATCCGTATTCCGGATTCGGCGGGTTCCAAGCAGGAGGAGACCCTGATAGTGGGAGCTTCACGTGAAAGTGGACCTGGGGAGGACTAGGCAGGGGATACACCAACTTAAAGCTTGCCACCACGCGAGCAAGCGCTTGGTTGTTGTTTTCAAAACAAAACCCCGCCCGGCAGAGGGATCACTGGAACTTTTATTAATACATCGTGTATATTTCGTGTATTTTCTCATTAATACACTTTCCCTTGATAAAAGCCCAAGTATGCAACATGATGTGCAAACAGTGATTGCTTGCAGCCTTCCCTCTTTTGGATGTGTCACCACTGACCGCAGTTTATCGATTCGGGGCATTCGTCAACTCATCATGTTCTGAACTATATATTTTCCGACATTGAAAGTTTGCAAGTCGGCTTGTGATAGCTCATAACGTCGATCTATCAGTTCCCCAAAGATATGTATGAGTTTGTTTAAAATAAAGCTTCCCACTAGGACATACGGGTTTGCAGGTCTGTGGAGGCAGTGTGGGAGAAAGCCTAGTCTTAGATAAATAAATAAATGTATAAATACATAAACAAATAAGTAAGTAAGTACAAATGTGGAAAGAAGTCAGGGGTAAGTCGCTATAAGGTAACCAAACTCTACATTCGATTTAATGATATCATGAATTCTCATGTAGCATTAAGATCTCGTTGCTTTTGAAATCACCTGGCACGGCTATATTTATGCGCGCACATCTAAAAGTGCAAATCCTAGATGCATATCTATATCTAATCCATTGTGTGGCTTCATTATCTATAAATTGTATATATCATAAGGGGAAATGATTTGCCAGGCCTTTATCTTTTGGCCCCTGGTAATTGGCTCAGATCCAAACCTCTTAATGCCCATCACCAGGGGCAGCGTGAATTGGTACCTGAAATTCTTTTCCTGGCTTGAAAACAATCATACTACAACACATATTGATAAACAAAAGCCTCTATTTGTATTTAAAGTACCTGTGTTTTAGTTCACGAATGTATATATTTGCTTCAATGTGTTGGTAATTAGTTATACACATAGCATGCTTCCTGTTGTTCCTTTTGAAAACTCAGAACTCACGTCCTTAACTTAGCATCCGGTTGATAGATTTGGTTACAATTGTGAGTCAGAATACTCCAGGAAATATTTACGAAGACCTTTGACCGTTGTTTTACGGATCAAGCAATTAACTTTTCCTGAGTATAAGGTGATCCTTTAATTCTTGATGGAATAATGTTGGTTAAAATGCCGTGCGTTGTTCCTATTTTTGGCGTTTGTTTGCCGCTAGGTGGCTTACCGTCTCATAAAGCCCATACTCTCTATTTGATACTCCGATCAGAAGCAAATATCCATTACATTTGTTTGTTGTTTATGTAGGTAGATATAATCACCGCTTTACACTGATCTGGATCTATCCTGGATCTCCTTCGATGATCGCACGTATAATTAAATTTTCCGTTCGCTATAGATATGTTGCCCATATTGACTTTCGCCTTAGACTGCCAGTGAAAATGGCTTAACAGCATAAACAATTATTTACTCAAATCCGGCTATTTTTTGTCATAGGTGATCTGGCCTTGACGTCGCTGCTATTAGTAATTATCTTAAGTTTTGAGGGAATACTGGTAAATAGCTTATGTTTGTCTGTTTCATCAATCGAAATCACCAAACCCCATTTCAGCAAAGTTCACCGAGCCTCTAAAGTATGCTATGCTAAAAGTCGCTTTGGAGACTGATGAAACACTTCATGCACGCACATCTGCACTGTTAAATGTGCAGCTGGTCGCACCTTCCCAATCCGTAGATATTCAGGGGGAATTCCTTTGAGCTAGTCCCTTCCATACAGTTCATTCCAGATTTAAACTTTGTCAATTAGAGAAGGAACTTCCTCTCCGGTTAAAAAGGTCGAAATTTATGTGTAAAGAATACATAGCTTGGTTTAACAAATTTGCGGCGTTATCATTGAATACATGATAGGCGCATCGTGGATTTATGGCAATATGCGCTCAGGGCTTCTCCTTGGAGAAACCTTTTTTCCCCACTGGTTGAAACTCTGCTCCATTGTGCGGTGGGCGGTGGGGATCGAGGGGCATGAAGCATAAAACCTGGCAGGGCCGAGAGGGGAGTGGGTCAGAAGCAACGCGAGGTGTGTAAGCGTATGCAGTCATGTAGCCCCGTAGCGGTGCGCCTAGGTGTTTTAAGTTTTAAGTTTATGCGTCCGTTTTGACTTAGATCTAGCTTTAGCTTTAGATTTAGATTTAGATCATAGTTTTGCATGGGTGGCGTGTCGCAGAATCGTGGTACCGCGGTATCAGAAACTCTGGGGAATGTTTCGTCCTCTGTTAGCAGACTTTCTAGACATGATGAATTTGGCCTTTTGGGAGGGAGACAGGGAAAACGAGACAGGTTATTTTCAACTTTGACGGCACCTGCAGAGAGCCCCTGAAGTAACCGGGCTTACAGGCAGGTGAGTGATTAAGTGATAATCAAATCGATTTTAGAGCAACTTCAATTAGAATCCAAGGTTGATCTATTTTGATAGCAGATGGTACTAAATCAGTCTGCAAAGTCAATCCCAAATTGGCAAAGTGGTGCACGTGAGTAGACTCATCCGTTTAACTAGTCTAGTTGCCACCCATATTTAATTATTGTGATTCGACCAAAAGCTATAACCGCCTTTTCTAATTATGTGTGATCGACGCCCATCGACTCCTCAGCTTGACTAAAACCTATCTACAAGGATCCAGTTATAATTAAAGAATTGTTAAATTCAGTTTACTCTTTCACATCCTCAAGCTATGCAATACTTACTACTTTTCTATTAATGACACTTAAAGGTACAGGGAACTTAAATCACTCATAAGCCGGTGCGCATCATATCAAACTTGAGAAGCTTGTTAAATGCTGAAAATGCATACTGTGTTTTGCATACATAGATGCTACTGTTTTGTTTGTTTTGTTATGTTCCTAACATTCATTTTCCATTCTCAGAATCAATTTAACTAATTTCAGTTTTAACTCTATTTTATATAGTTATTATTATAATCCATCAGATGAACAATAAATTCCACAAAGTTAACGCCAGCTTCTCTAGAATACCGAGTAACCGGCAAATTGGCGTTAACTTTGTGGAATTTATTGTCCATCTGATGGCTTATAATAATTCATGGCTAATTTACCGAAGAAAAAAATCAACTAATTGATATAACACAATCTTTTTTTTTCCTTTTTAATCAGCTTCGATGTGATGAGCAATACTATTAGCCTTGACAGCTGATATAAGTATATAGATCTGATCTCTGTGAATCTGCCAATTCCAAAAACATTGTTTTACTTCTCTCCTTCTCCCTCTCCTAGTGTATATATACCTCTTTTTACTAATAGCCAATGAAAGAATGTATGAACCTTTCTCTGAGTGCTCCCTGTGATGATAATTAAATACAGACTGGAGTTCTCGGGCCAAGAGGATACCATTAAAAGCTTAAAGTGAACAACTATGCATTTAATGACTCCACAGGAAAAGATACTGCAAGGTCTTCAGACTGAGAGATATTGATTGATTTTACTTTTCCTGAATGTTAACATTCGCTCGGGCCACCCGAAGTAGGGAATTTACCTCTGTTAAATGGAATTAAACGCTAGAGAGGGGCGGAGAAAAATCAGTATGTATCCTCGGTGGCGCATGCTGTTAAGGTTTTCGTGCATAAACCTTATAAAGCAGGATATTATATAATCGTAGAATTATATGAGCTTAAAATTGATTAGAACCCCTGATCTTTTATTCAATTCTTATACAGTTATATAATTATAAAAGAGAAACATATATCTATATTTATGTTGTTTATGATATTAGTAATACTCAGTTTTAAAGGAGCTTAGTGTTCCGAAGTATTACTAATCAGAAGATATGAAGGTGTTATGTTATTCGCTTACGTAAGAATCCTGTGAGAATCCCGATATTCCTGACACATGCCAGCAGCCTACATGCGTTTTAATTCACAGGACACAGCCACTGTGCAGTATCGGAGGAGGGGAGATTTGTAAATCTCTGTCTATATGCGGATTTGGCAACCATCAATCTAACCCAGATTTGAGCGTAATTACACTATCCCTCAGAGTAAAAGGAACAGAAAAAATGGTAACTGAGAAAAAGTGTGTTCAGTTTTGTTTATTTTAATTCAAACACTACTCCCTTCAGTTCGAACACTAATCCTTCTGTTATATAAGAATTAGTGTATAGTCCATCTATGTACCTTACTTGTTATATGTTACTACCTCTATCTTTACACTATTCTTATATAGCAACTTACATATTACATTATTACAATTAGTATAATTACTCATTACACATTACATAATTACATCTTACATTTCAATAGTAACTGATATTTCATCTTGATTATTTATCGTTAGGACTATTTATATTTGCATTACAAAATATACGTAAATGTAGATAGTTGGTGGTATATTATTTCTGTGGGACGGGCATAGGCGTCTAACAAAGCCACCATAAATGTGCCAAACCGTTCCTTTGTTTTCGTAACTTTCTCTTTCTGTTGAATGCGCCATCTACTTAGTGACTACATCATAGCAACTTACACTTATTGTAGCAGTTTTTTTCAACCATTAATGTTTGAAATAGAGTATACTCGTATATACATATGTAGGTAAGATACTGGAAATTAGAATATGACGAAATTTGAGAATTTCCCCTTCTGTCCAGGGCGGTCGAGTGAACGAGTGAAGGAACAAAGCATTATAAGAAGGATGTCTGTTTCTCTACTCTAATTATCGAGTTCTATAAGACTATATTGTGTTCCATGATGATAAATAAGCCTTCTGAGGCAATGTTCTTTTCTTTTTTGTCCTTGGCGCCAATATAACAGTTATTTATTATTCATTTCCCCTTGATTTCTAAATGCGTTAAGTAAAGAAAATCTAGCTTTTGGAGTAGTATTATACCATAGCATGAACTCTATAGTACTTGTGAATATTCCTATATAACTAAAAATATAGTGAGATGAGTTTCCAAATGTTTTTAACCTGAGTGTTAATTAAAAGATTACTTAGATTATTGCCGAAACTTTTAATTTGGCGTAACTCAAAAAAAAACTTATGGGGATCTGATCAGAATGATACTACTTAGAGGTAGTGGTTAATATTCCAATAAAATCGGAATAGGGAAATAGTTATAACCCAATAAATAATCCACTTTGAAGTTGCCCAACAGTTGAATACTATCCAAAATTAAATCCAGCTTCATGGACAAATAACTAATACGACATCAACACTGTTGTATATGAGTTGATTGACCTCAGATTGGACTACCCCGGCGCCGATCGACCATCGCTTTCTTTTTTTTAGTAAAAAGAATAAATCAAAAAAATAATCTCCAAAAAGTCGTGAGACAAACAATAAAATTTTTTTTTAAAATTTTTTTTTTAGTTTGATTAGACACTGTTATAGCTTTTACAGATACTGGGTATGTATATCTTAGGGACTGTTAATGATCTTTCATTAGACTTGTACAGTTATTTATATATATAGAGTTTGTTATAGTCCTTAGATTTTATCAGTTTCATTGTAGAGTTACCAACTGTCTGCTAAACAGGATCAATATTCTATCATTCAACCTATTCCCTTCCCCATTTTTTTATATTTCATTCGAGTCCAATATACAGCTCCCATTATTTTACACAGACAAGAATAAATCAATCTAAACATCAATCAAAATGCAATTAACTTGGAAAGATATACCGACTGTTCCAAACTCAAACGATATGTTGGATATCGTTTTGAACAGAACTCAAAGAAAGACTCCAACTGTCATTAGACCAGGTTTCAAGATTCAACGTATTCGAGCTTTCTACATGAGAAAAGTTAAATTCACATCTGAAGGTTTCTGTGAAAAATTCACTGAAGTTGTCAGTGGTTTCCCAAATATTAACGATGTTCATCCATTCCATAGGGATTTAATGGATACTTTGTATGAAAAGAACCATTATAAAGTGTCTTTAGCTGCTGTTTCAAGAGCTAAGACTTTGATTGAACAGGTTTCAAGAGATTACGTTAGACTATTAAAATTCGGCCAATCTTTGTTCCAGTGTAAGCAATTAAAGAGAGCTGCGTTAGGTAGAATGGCTACAATTGCTAAGAAATTAAAAGATCCATTCGCTTATTTAGAACAAGTTAGACAACATTTGGGCCGTTTACCATCCATTGATCCAAATACCAGAACTTTATTGATTTGTGGTTACCCTAACGTTGGTAAATCTTCATTCTTGAAGTGTATCACCAAGGCGGATGTTGAAGTTCAGCCTTACGCTTTCACTACTAAATCTTTATACGTTGGTCATTTTGACTACAAGTATTTAAGATTCCAAGCCATTGATACTCCAGGTATTTTGGATAGACCAACTGAAGAAATGAACAACATTGAAATGCAGTCTATTTATGCTATTGCCCACTTAAGATCATGTGTTTTATATTTCATGGATGTTTCGGAACAGTGTGGTTTCTCAATCGAAGCTCAAGTCAAACTATTCCACTCTATCAAACCATTATTCGCCAACAAGTCAGTTGTTGTTGTTATCAATAAGACCGATATTATTAAACCTGAACATTTAGACCAAGAAAGACAAGATTTGTTGAAAACTATGCTGGACACTCCTGGTGTTGAAATCATGGAAACTTCCTGTTATGAAGAAGATAACATCATGGCTGTTAGAAACAAGGCCTGTGAGAAATTATTGACCGCCAGAATTGAACAAAAGTTGAAGGGTACCGCCAGAGTTAACAATGTTTTGAACAAGATTCACGTCGCTAAGCCACAAGCTAGAGATGAATTAGACAGATCTCCATACATTCCAGAAGCTGCTGCTGCACTAGCTAAATATGATGTCAACGATCCAGAAAGACGTAGATTGGCTAAAGATATTGAGGCTGAAAATGGTGGTGCCGGTGTCTTTAACATTAACCTGAAAGACAAATACATGTTGGATGACGATGAATGGAAGAACGATGTCATGCCTGAAATTTTAGATGGTAGAAACGTTTACGATTTCTTAGACCCAGAAATTGCGAACAAGTTACAGGCTTTAGAAGAAGAAGAAGAAAGATTAGAACAAGAAGGTTTCTACGATTCAGATGAAGACGACATGGAAGAAAACGAAGAAGTTCAAGATTTGAAAGAAAAAGCTCAATGGATCAGAAACAAGCAAAAATTAATGATTAATGCTGCTAGATCAAGAAAAGCCCTTAATAACAAATCTGTTATGCCGAGATCCAAGGTTACTAAAACATACGACGAAATGGAAGAGCATATGTACAGCGTTGGTCACGATGTTTCAAAGTTGAAGGAAAAGAAGAGCAAGTCAGTGAGAAAGCACCAATTATCAGGTTCAGATATTTTGAGACAATCATCATCCAACTCTGGTTTAGATGCCCAAGTTCCAAAGGTTCAAAAGCCAGCAAGACAAACCGACAGATTGAACGATGGTTTGACAGATGGTGGATTGAGATCTAAGGCTGAAAGAATAGTCAAACTTGAAAGAAGAGAAAGAAACAGACTTACAAAAGCCGGTGAATCCGATAGAAGAGAAACAGCATCCTTACCAAAATGGTTACTTGCTGGTAAGAGAGGTAACGGTAAAACTGATTTCCGTTAAGCTATTCTCTTATTTACACAAACGTCTATTAATTCTATTATTTACTTCATATCTTGCTCCAAGATACGTTACAGTTAGTTAACAATAGGTTTACTTTTCTTGGTCCTCGTCCCATTTTTCTTCTTGTTTCTGTATTTTGTTTAGCCTGTTGTTGGCCATCTTTCATGTTTTAGCATCTTCTGTTTTTCCCTGTTAAAGATTCTCATTATCCAACCTTTATTTTTGTTGCTTGTACCTTTTTTGACACTCTTATTAATTTCCGAAGTCTGTTTTTTTAATTTCTTTTTCTATGGGTTTTTACAGTTTTTGTTTTATGTACCACGTATTTTTTAATGGTTAATTATATTTATAAGTTTAAGTTTGTCAAGTCTTTGTTCTAACTAAATAATTTACAAGTCACCAAAGTAAATAATTTTACGGCATTAGTTATGGTAAACGAAATGGGTATTAGCAGGTGTAGATTTTTCTATTCATACAAACAAGAACCAAAAAAGAAATAAAATTACGGCTTCAAGAAAAAGGCAAAAAAAGTTGGATACTTCCTAACAAATAAATGATTGATGTATAAAACATAAAAAAAAAAACAAATAAGAAAAATAAAAAGTCGTACCAGAGAAAGCAGTTCGGCAGTAATGTATGAAAAAAGCAAAAGCAAACAAAATAAAAGATAATAACTAGTAAATAACCAGGTATCAAAACGTATCCCATTGAAGTAGAAATAATGACAATAAAATAAAGCAAAAAAAAAAAATAGAAAAAAAATTCAAGTACTAAAAACACACAAACGATCAGCTTTTCACATTCCTAATCTTTTTTTCAAAGTAAATCCTCATAAAATCAGCATAATAATCCCTTCCCATTCTTTTATTAATTTTCAATAAACATTAACATATTTTACTGATAAAAAAATCACCTTAATACTACTAATAAAACCAAAAACAAATAAAATATGCAAAACTTGTATACCTGAATAACTAAACTTAACGCCTTGAATGAAGCCAACAAAAACCTAAAATAAGCGAAAACCAAATAAATAAAAACAAAAGATACAGACTGTGGAAGGTAATTTGAACAAAAAACATAAACCCATAGAATCGCTCATTCCATAATGAATTGTGTATCGTCATCAACAACAGCTGCCGTACTGGCACTGTTACTGAAACTAGGTCTAGCATTCCCAAAACTTGGTCTACTAGTTCTCCGTTGCAGTTCTTGAGGGGTTAATAGATCTGATAATGAAGAAGGAACAAAATCAACGTCATCGTTACTGCCATCAATAGCATCTTCACCAATCTGATGTTTTATTG
Organism: Ogataea degrootiae; assembly: GCA_019232045.1. Taxonomy (NCBI): domain Eukaryota; kingdom Fungi; phylum Ascomycota; class Pichiomycetes; order Pichiales; family Pichiaceae; genus Ogataea; species Ogataea degrootiae. The sequence goes on from JAHDIT010000135.1 coordinate 12,433, forward strand.
ATGTAGTAAGAGCTTGATGTTGTTGGGTGTACGATGAGACTGGAGCAGAGCTATTCGAATTTGCCGTGGTTGGCATAACTAAAAGTGAAATATCTCTTGTCGATGGGGAAGGATTGGATCTACTCTCATCGTTTGAATCATCTTCAGAGTCGACTAATGCGCTGTCACTATTGATTGAATTACTGTGGTTCATCATTAAATCTTGAAAGTTTGTAGTTAATGCTGAAGTAGATGATGGCGTACTATTGCTCTGATTCATCGAAGCCGATAACTGGTAACTTGGTGTTGATGGTGAGTTTGTGGCGTTGTTACTACTGTTAGCATACGAATTCGATGAAAATGAAAAATGCCTTGGATTTAGTTGTTGTTGTGATGCTGACATCGTTCTTAAAAATCTTGAAGTACCATTACCATTGGACATCGAACTTGAAAGATTTCCACCTGCAGAGTAGTGGTTATTACTGCTCATCATAATATCATACTGAGATGGAACGGATGCTGCTCCCGATGATGTGTTTTCAGTCATTGAGCTTGACCAAATGGAATGAGTTGAGTTGAATGGGGATGTGGCAATATTTGTTGGCGCACCTGAAGAAAGAAGCATACGGGAGTGAGTTGGAGTTGAAATTGGAGTATTTGAAGATGAATAAGGGGATGCCTCAAAATTTGAAGAGTAGGTTTGTTGTGATTGAGATAAAATAGGTAATGGAGGTGGGGCTTGCCTATTTTGGTTTATACTACCATACATTTGCGGCTGTTGTTGTTGTGAGGAAACCTGTTGTTGCTGATTTTGTTGTTGTTGTTGTTGATAGTTGATGTTTATAGGCTCGCTAGAATTGAAACTAGAACTTAAGGCAGAACTTGGCTGGTAAGCCACAGAAAACGAGCCTCTTCCTCTGCTCAGGGAATAGTTATTACCATTTTGTTGTTGATGTTGTTGTTGTTGGTTACCACCATTTTGATTTTGCTGTTGATTGTAAACTTGTTGCAGAGACTTAGGATTGACTCTTCTACCATCAGGTAAGATATGAGCTAGAGCACACTTAACTCCAAACTTACAATTTCCCTTTTGAAAGTACTTACATGGTTGAGTTTCGTTTGATATATCGGTGGCATGAGAGAATGGACACGATATACCAGCTTGACAAGCACCTTGCCTGAAGAACTTACATGGGACATGAGACAAGTCTGCGACAAAAGAAAGGGAGAAGGGATGATGTTAGTATGAAGGTTAGACGCCAAAACAAAGGGGGGAAAACAAAAAAAGTAGGATGGGGACATACTTTTCGAAGGAGGACTTTTATTACTGATTTCAGTAATGACAGAAGCCTTTTGAGAAGTTATGCTTGAGTTTCTAAGGGTTTGTGTGATATCAACTTTAGCTGGTGGGGAAGAGCCATTCTGTTGATGTTGCCTTAAGTAAGCAGCAGGAGGACTGAGAGAGATCCCAGTTGAGGAGGATGCAGGTGGTTGAGGGCTAAAACCGTTGATGTAGTTCTCCATAATTGTTTCTGAATTAAAGTCTGAATTCATATTATATTACCTTAATATGTAAACCTAATTGGCAACGAAGAATGTGTTACTTAGGCTAATTCTAACGGATAATCACAAGATGTAACTGAGGAGAAACGAATGTATTTAATGAGTTTTGGAGTCTAAGTTACTTTTCTAGTTATAATATATATTGAAATGAGTTCTAGTTGAATGAATCTCTTTATTTATATAGATAGATGCCTATATGTTTACAAATTCAAGTGTTTTATAGAGATGGGTTTAAGATGAGTAGTAGTGTTTACAATTTATTAATTGATTGATCTATTGATTGGTCAGTAATATCCCTCTATATATCAGATACGATATGGCATTTATTTGAATAGGAGGCTAAGAAGTCAACTAGTTTGATGTGATGTTGGTGCTTTAATTTGTATAATTGTTGTTAAAAGAGTATATATACGCATTCAATTAAGAGTGTAAATTAATCTAATATAAACCATCTCAAATTAGTTTAACCTACTAATCTAATCAAACAAGAAACAATCTCTTGTGACGCTCTTATCAGTTGGTTTGACAGTTAGGCAGTTTGACAGGCAACAGGAGAGGAAAGAGAACGCGAAAAGCGAACCAGGGCGGGTAAGAGATGTGTGTGACACGATCCACGCTGTCCTTCTACTTAATAGAAGAATGAATGTATGTATATTTATGGCGCATATAGAGTAGGAACAAATGAACAAGCCGATAAACCAATAAACAGGAGATAGTTACTGTCCCCATATGTTTTAAACAAGAATAGTAAAAAGACAGAACCATACACACAAAAAGTGTACGATTCCAAATGAAGAGTTATGCATCATCCTGCCCTCTCTATATAGTTCAATTCAATTATTCATTATGGTGATAAACTAAATAGTTTGGTAAACCAAACACTTCGTAACCTAACCTCTTTGCCATCTTAGCAAAACCTTCAGTTTCGATTAAATGATAGAATGGGAAACTTGGGAACATGGCACCATCTCTATGAACATCAGCCTTAACCATCAAGCAAGTACCCCCAACACCATCCAATTGCATCTCAGTGTTAACGTCACCATTAGCATCATAGAAATGCCCCATTAATGGTCTGTATGTAGCCAACTCAGCATAACCTTCCACAATAATATCATCATCGGGTAAAGCAGATGCAATACGTAGACCTTCGTCCGATTCAATCCAATTATTGAAATCGTATGGTCTGATTGCGGGTTCTTTTGTGTTTTCATCAATGTATCTTTGATAACAGTTGGCAGCAATGACTGGCTTGTCATGCGCCACTAAATCTTGAATTAAAGTTGGCGGAGATTCAACGATGTCGGAATCTAACCATAAAACCCACGAAGTATATGGTCCAACGGTGGTAAATAATAGGGAATTTCTGGTGATAGCCATTTGAGACCTACGTTCCTTTTGAACTTTAAAGGCATGACGGTCTTTTTCTAATTGTGACTCAAGGGAATTGTTGTCTTGTCTTAAAATTGTTACTCTAGCAAATTTAGGTTCTTTCGTATCTTTAGGATTTTGAACCCTTTTCACAGCTTTTTCAAGCTCTCTTAAAGCTTGATCACCATCACTGGTTCTTGGGACAATAAACCCTAATTCTATTAATTCTCTTGGATATGTTAGTGCCAATAGATTTTCCCAATAACCATCTAAGAAATTGGCCATTGGAGTTAGAATTAAGACCCTTTCCTTGTTAAAAGCAGCCATTGGAGTTGAAGCCAATTTGTTTAAATCATAATGGGAAATATGATCAGTCGGTAAATTTCTTGGGATTAAGTCACCTCCTTTACCCACTTGTTTATAATTGTATGGACTGTTTGGTTTTTTAGAAGTTGACGAACCACCAAAAATGAAGTAGAATAAAAATATAATACCAACAAAGGGAGTTATATATTTTAAAGGTTTTCTTCGTATTTGAGAAACAATTGGATGCTTTAAAACCGTCACCATTTTGTAAGTAAGTATTCACTTGTTTTCTTTATTTATTAACGTATTGGCTGATAAGACGTATTGGAATTATAAGTATGTGGATGACGTGAATTGACCAATTGCAGTGTAAGAATAAGTGGAATATTGCAGGTCTTTGCTTGAGTTGAATGAAATTTCTTAACTTCTCTGCTTTAAGTTAACACTACTAATCTAACTATTTATGTTCCTAAAAATATTTTAAAAAGACAGGTGTAATTAAAAGGTGGTTAAATGAAACTGAAGAAGTGTGTATACATAAATAAAAACACGCCAAATTTCAGGTAATGTATACTGATAGATATGGTGATTACGTGTGCCTGTTGACCGTCGAAAGCGGATCCTAGTTTTTCTAAAGGTTAAAATTTGTTGCTTTGTTTGAGCATTATGGGCACGTTGGTTTAAAATGGCAGCTATTCGATGAGGTAAGCAAGATCTTCACAAGCCAATAAAATTACTTGTCACGTGACTACATAGGTATACCTATTATGTTATATGAATTCCGTTCCCTTTCAACATTATATCAGATTATCTGTGAATACACATTTGATGGTGAATGAAAAATCATTCACCTAACGATTTTCACTCCGTGTACTTCTTGTTCCAACCAATTCCCCCATCTTTTCCCCTTTTCAGGTCAAAACGATATGTGTCATTTAAACTATTCCAACAGGAATGTTTAGCAGTTAGAATGAATGAACCTTTGTGAATATATGAATACATAGACTATAAGCATATATGGTGCTTTGAACTTGTAATTTGCTTGCTGAAAAACACCGAGTGACACCTCCTCACTTATCAATGTATCATTCAATAGAAACAATTGAAACTTTGTCTAGCAAGTTACTCCTCAAGGTCCGCAATAGAATACTTTCTGTAACAGTAATCAAAACGATAGACTCTTCTTCAAGTTTCTATAAGTCCGGTTAAGAAACTTTAAGTTATTTAGTAGGGATCAGCCTTCAAAGCTTGAACTGGATTGGCCTTATTTGACATTTCAAGTTCACCCTCATTTAAACGAAAGAGCTAATCAATACAAATTAGCCTACACTTTTCACCCTCATTTCTATTTACAAATTGCTTTAACTTTTCGATTCATTCACCACATTATTATGGTGCTACAGTATTCGATGCTGATATTTTTTGTTTTATTACGAGTTTCGGTTCATTCGTTCGGAGTTGGTCATATTCTGGAATTGGATTTGATGTCTTGTGTCCTCCGAGTTCAATAGTTTCTAGCGTCTAACAAGCTCATTTTGGACCTTACAGAGGGGATTGTTATTAGAGGAATGGGGGTGAGGTTTAAAAGGGATTGTACTTTTTTGTCATTGGGCTGTTAAATCTCTGTTTAATGGTCAATATGTTCCTGTATTGCTTTATGCATGTTTAAAGGTTAAAAAGTAAGTTATGAGTTGTTGTTGTTTAGCTACAGCCAACCACAGTTGTCCCATAGGTGTGTTGTACGATACCTTACCCCCAATTGCTCCCGGCCTCTCTTGGGCACGGGGGATCCAGAATCGCTGCACGCGGTAGAAGTCAGTGGGTGCACCTTGCAACAGTGCACCACTGAGTACTTACTGATCTTAATAGTTTCAGCCGGGAACCCTGAAGCTTCGGCCGTGCGTGGCAGTAAGGAACCCCCAAATCAACGACATACATGCGGTATAAACCTAAAATAGTGCTGTTCACCAATTTTTTAAAGGGAGCTAGTCTGAATTGAAATCCAAGACTTTTATAATATAAGATAGATCATAATCATCAAGCCTTAGACCTAGACAGGTCTTTTTATCAAGTACCCGTACTTCAGAATAGGCCGTTGAGGGTTTCATGAAACAAAAGAAAAAAGCGAAAATCAAATCTCTAGATAGATTGAACGCATCCACCAATATTTTCAATATATTACATTGTCAGTCAATTAATATGTACAGTAAAAATTTACGAATGGCGCTATCACGGGTTGAACAGTTTCCAAATAGGATGATACTTTTAAATAGTGTGCAAACTTATCTTGGTTCCTTTAGCCAGAAACAAACGAAACAGAAGAAGATAAGTAAAACAGGTATTCCGCCTCAACTCTTATTTTTTTCTAGGGGCTTAAATTGGAAGTAGTGGTTATAAAAAGATGAGAATGGCAAACTTTTCCCTCTAGTTAAGTCAGTTTCGTACTATCAACTGATTAACGGTACGTGAAAACAGAGACCAGGGAAGTACATGGTCTATTCAAATCTTTAATTCAAGTTCCGAAGTTGAAATTGTTATTTGAAAAGATCACCTATTATATATGATTTCTACTTTCGGGACACATTTACACATTTATGCAACCACCTGCATTCACTGAAATCCTACTCCATCTGACCATGAATGGGCGAATTTATTATGTAAAAGACTGTAAGAAAAATCGATACAATGTAAAAAGAAATTGATTTGTGGTTCTAAACTCCATCCTCCATTGCTGGGGGAGGTTTTTGTTTTTCTTGAAAAAAACTCAACTGAGGTTTAATAACGTTTCGTCAGCCCCTGAGATATATACACAAATTAAAGTATTGCAACTAAGGTACATTGGCACTAACATACAGTAAACTATACATTAATTGAGATTCAGAGACAAAACAAAACATTTAGGACTCCTACAACGGATTAAAGATCTAAATGGTGTTTTGAAGATAAGTGCGTGCACCCTCTAATTCGGAGAATGGAAAGTCGCCATACCCCCTCTTTTAGGGGTGTGTCGAAACCAATAACGGTGGAGAGCTAAGGTGACAGTAAAACCGAGTGCAGATTATATATACGGAATGACAAGCCGTACAGAATATTGGATATTGTATGGTTGTGACTTCCTTAGCCAACTGTTGAACTCTTATTGTTTTTTTATTGAACGCATTTTATTTAGACTTGCAACAAGTTTTCTGTTTCCCCTTAGAGAAGGGTGACATGGGTGTAGTAAATACTATGAGGTGAGAAATAAGAACGGGGGGTTATGTGGGGGAGGGGTTAAGAGGGGGTACCGTTCGCAGTAAAGGCACAAAGCATAGGGGGTGTATCTGCTTTATAAATATGGGGAAGAGCTAGGTAGACGGGGTGTGTTGGCGCCATTTGCGAGGACTCCGAGGCTCCAAAGACTGAGCGGCAGAACAAGAGAGGATGTCATTCACCGGAGAGGTGGAAATTGGGAGGAGAAGTTAGGAAAGTTGAGGACAGAGGAGGCGGACTAAGTGATGAAACGATGAATGAGTGGTATTTCGCTTGGGGTGTTTTATCAAGCTAGACTATCATTCGTTTATTATTCCGTCGGTTGTTGGGTAAGAGCGTAAGTTATATTTATTGTTCTCATGCAGGAGTTGACTTTTAACGCTTCTCCTTTTTACACCTCCTCTTGATCAATCATCCTTTTTTGTCTTTGTCTTTCTCATATAAATACCTATTGATTCCCCCTCGTAAGCTCCTCTGTCCACGTTAGGAAATTTGAATTATCCTGTACAGAAGTTTGAAGAAGCAAGCAAAGCTATATTCAAAATATTATACTATAACAATACCCTACTATAGGAAAATTTGTTTCTTTTAGGAATTCAATCCCAACAATTCACATAACAAACACTTTGATAAATTTCTAAATTTAAATTCAGAATCACCAACAAAAAACTACTCGTAATGTCGCAGTCAGATTCATTTAATCAAGATATTGAAAAGCAAACCACTCTAGATGACCAAAACCCAGCTGGTTTACCACCTGCTGGTCACGTGTCTACAAACCAGACGTTCCGTCATGACAAGAGTCACATTTATATTAACGACGTTCCAATTGACAAGGACGACTTTTTATATGCATTTGGTGGTTCCTTAAATGTTGGTGTGAGAAAGGCAACTTCACAATCCAGAGCTTTAGCTGATCCTGTTCCAGCTGGTTTAGCTGCCTTCTCTTGTACAACCATCTCCTTAGGTTTAGTTCATATGCATGCAAGAGAAGTCCACATTGCCAACACTTTATTAGGGGCCTTTTTGACTACTTCTGGTTTGATTGAAATAATTGTTGGTATTTTATGTTTCATTGTTGGTAACACCTGGGCTTGTTGTACTTTCTTGATGTTCGGTGGTTTCTGGTCTTCATACTCCTTCCTATTGATGGATGTCGGTGATGTTATTTCTTCTTATTCTGATCCAAACGAATACGCCCAATCCGTTGCTATATATCTATTACCCTGGGCAATCTTTTCATTCTGTTTGTTTGCTTGTACTTGGAGATCAACCTGGGCTTTATCCATCTTACTGTTCTTGATTTGGTTTTTCATCCTTCTATTCACCATTGCTCAGTTTATCGGATCCATCAAATTATACAAGGCTGGTGGTTTCTTCTGTATGATGAGTGGTGTTGTCGGTTTATACAACATGTTTGCCGGATTGGTTGACGATACTAATTCTTACTTCACCATCAAGCCATTCTTCATGCCAAATGCTGTCACTGCTCCAAAGAAGGACTAAATACGAGAATCAGAGGTTCTCTAGATTATTTTGTCTTCTCTAATAATAATATTCAATTCTTGTAGTTTTGATATTAGTTTGTTGATATTTAGTTTGTCTTTATTATTTATCACATTCTATAACGCTTCAATCGAATGAATAAAGAAATGAATGCCAACTTTTTTAATTCTTGATTACTTTTATTACTATACAGCAACTGGTTTTAACACATAACTTATGTGTGTTGGTTTGTTTATTTATTTATTCATCCTTATGTTTCACGATTCTTTGTTTTTCTTGAAAAAAATTGTTCATTTTATCACTTCATATTCGGTTTTCTCTTTTGAAGCTTTCCACATATAATACTCATACTCACACTCTCAAACAGTACAAATTTTTGCGACCAAAATCTTTCCAAAGTAGTAAAGCTTATCGTATTCAGTACAGGCCCTAAGGTATCTGAAACCTGTATACTAAACTAGTGAATGTAAACGGTCTTGGTAACGTTACGCGGTGCATAGGTGAAATCTCGGGATTTGGTCGGCACAGATTGGCGAGATGTGCTCAGAAGCTAAGGCGAAGTATTCCCGGGCGAAGTATTCCCGGGCGAGAGAAACACTCCTGTTCTGTAAACAACTTTTGCATGTGGATTTCGCTTTTCCAGATAGTTGCTAGCATCACTACCCTGCAATATATATATATATATATATATAGATGTAAGCTGAACGTCCCTTTTTATTCTTTTTGGCTTTATCTTAGTCCTCTGCACATTACACCGTAATCAACCTTTGATTTTAATTTTTTCCACACAATGTCTTTTTTGCCAAACTGGGGTTTCAGAAACACAGTCCACGCCTACCATTCAAAAGATTCTGTTAAGCTTCCATTGAAATCAGCTTCAACAGTTGATAAAGCGGATGGAACAAACTTTATCCCATTTGCGGAATTCATTAAACAGAACGTCCCTGAAGTGGCACAAGACTATAAGTATTGGTTAAAGCCATGGCTATTCAACGGTGACTTACAATCTTTGTACACTTCAAAAGCCGACTTCACCAAAGTTTACAAAGTTTTTTACGGCAGAGAACTGATGGATATTGATGAACATATTGCATCTAACTATGAAAATCTCCCAACTGGTCAAATCACTGCTGATTACGTTATGAATCCGTTAGAATCAACTAAAGAAGAATTCCAAGCTAAATACGACGAAACTCTTCCTGAAGGGTATCCAAAACTGCATCCAAGAACAAGATATTTAACAGCTGATGAACTGTCAGGCTTGCACAAGCAATGGGGTGATAACGATAAACCAATTTTGATTATTCAACATGGTTTGGCAGGTGGTTCTCATGAACCTGCGATTAGAGCTGTGTGTGAAAATTTGTTCAAAGATGGTGTGAACGTAGTTGTTTTGAACAGTAGAGGTTGTTGTAGATCAAAGATTACAACTCCTGTCTTATACACTGGTTTGCATACAGATGATTTGAGATACTTTGTTAAAAGATTACATAAGATGTATCCAAACAAACAACTTCATTTAGCTGGGTTCTCATTCGGTGGCTTACTTATTGCAAATTATTTAGCTGAAGAAGGTGAGAATTCGATAATTTCAAGTGGTGTTTCGGTTGGAGCTCCATGGGATTTATGTGCAGCTACTTTAGCGATCACCCGATCATTTGCAGGTAAGTATCTCTTTGAACCAGCTCTGAGATTTTATTTAATGAACATGATGAAAGTGAACAAAGATGTTTTAAAAGAGAATCCTGAATTTTTCGAGGAAGATGATTTCAATAACTTCAAGAAAACCATTAAAAATACCCGGGAATTTGATGAGAAATACACCAGTAGACTTGCTGGAATGCCTTCTGCTACTACTTACTATTTGGCGGCTTCACCAATCATAAGGATTTTCAAGATTAAAACACCAATGCTAGTAATCAATTCTAAAGATGATCCAATGATTTGCACAGACTATCCTGTTGCTGAAGTCAGAAAAAACCCATATTTATACATGGCCACCTGTGATTTAGGTGGCCACTATGCTTTCATTGATACTAAAGGTGAATTCTGGTTCAATAATGTTATCAAGAAGTTTATTCGTTCTTTCCGTGAAACAATTGATAAAGATAAGAAGGTTCAAGACGGAGGATATCACGTTGAATCTAAGATGTTCAATAATAAATTGCATCTATACTAAACAATTATTTACATGTAATAGCCATCAATCGATATATTAGTTCTGATTTCAACGTACACTCCCTACTGATTCATAGCTATTTTATATTAAGATAACAAAAAAACACAAAAATAACACAGTAATGTCGACGCGCCGATAGGCTTGAAAAGTTTTCTGAAAATGAAAAACAAATATTAATATTTTGTGCGGCGCACGTAGGCTGAGATCTCGCAATCTTTTATTCCTTTTATACGTATAAAATTGATATAGTCAAGGTCAAGATAAATTGACTAGCAAATACTTTATTCGATATTTGAATGAAGTACCATCTGTCACATTTGTTATGAAATTAATGGATATATACACTCCATCTGAAATATAATTTAACGCAACCTAAAATATATGGATAGTCACTGCTTTAAGGATAGATATATATAGAAAGAGCTTAACAATATTTCGAATTTTTTACAATGTCACAACGAACGTCTTCATCAAAGGGAGATAAAGTTGAGGAATTGAATAAGAAACTTGCAAATAGCAAAATTAACAGCTCGAATCAAAATAATGCTGCTGTTAATAAAAAACTAACTAAAAACATACCCTTCAAGAAAAGTTCACGGCCAGGTGCTAAGCCAAAGATATCAAATGGGGCTCCAAATGGAGAAGGTTCAAAGAAACCATCTCCTAGTCTAAACACAAAGAAGCCGACTAGCAAAACTGATAAATCCAAAGTACCAGGACCGGCTTTATTAAAGCCAGCGGCTAAAGGTCCTGCAATGAGGACAGCAGCTCCCCGCCAACCAGAACAGCAAAGGCAGACCCCAACACCACTCCCCCGAACTACTCATACACCACACCCTTCTTCTCATGGGAAACCAAAACCAAAACCACACCCTCGTGGAAAGATAACTAATAATGGAAGGGGCGGACATTTGTCAGGTCCAAAGCATCGACCAAATGGTAAGTCAAAAGGATCTCACGAAAAAAGTAGTTCTCGATCATCAGGGAAAGGCCCATCGTCAAGAACTGTTTACGATGGCCCTTCTCCACCACCTCCACCTCCACCAGAGGTGATTGAAAACATAGATCCATCAATGTCCAGATCTAGAAAAATTGAAGAAATGATCAACGCAACCACTGGTGAACCACCAATGAAGTTTGAAAGTATTCCTGAATACTTCCAACATATCAGTTATAGTTTATTCTTGGAAGAACTATTCGAAAATGAAATATTCAGTAATGTTACTATTGAATGGTCAAGGAATGAACCACAAACCAAGTTAACAGCTATTTTCAATTTCAAAGAGATTATGGATACTTTAGTGAATGATAAAATGAAGCATTTGAAGAAATCTCCATTTACTATGGGGCAAGCTATTATTCTATTGAGGAAGTCTGATTCACATTTAGATACTAAACCTGAAATCTGGTGTTGTTCAGTTGAATATTCAACCACCTCCAAAAAGGGAAGACCTCAAAAATTACAAGTTTCTTTGTCAGTCAACAACTGGAATGCTACTCCAATACCTGCTGGTTCATCGCCAACAGGATTTGCAATATTACCTTGTGGTGCTGTCGTTTCTAGAGTTATGCAATCGATGATTAAATTAGAGAATCCAAATTTCAAAGATCTACTATTAGGTCAAAATCCCATCAAGCAAATTTTCTTCAGAAACTATATCGGCAGTTATAAAAATCAGTTGAACGATTCTCAAAAGGTTGCATTACAATCTGCTTTAAATAATTCTATCACTGTTTTGAAAGGTCCACCAGGTTCTGGTAAGACCTCCACTATTTATGAAATGATTTTACAATTGTTGAATCAATTAAGTTATTATCCAATTTTAGTTGTTGCTGCTTCGAATATTGCAGTTGATAATATTGCTGAAAAGCTAATGAAGGACAATAAATCTGACATTATTCGTATTGTTTCAACAACCAAAGAAAGTGAATATGGATTTGATCACCCGTTAGCAGATATCTGTTTGCATAACAAGATTGCCAATATGCTATCACCAAGTTTAAGAGAAACATACGATTTATTGAAGGCTGGTAGACAGGATAGAATCAAACCAAACGAATTTAGAAAATTCTTGGACACAAGTAGAGCTTACAGTGAACAATTAGTTGCACAAGCTAAAGTTATTTTCTCAACAACGGTTGCAATTGGAGGCCCGTATTTGAAGAAAGTTGCTAATTTGCCAGTCATTATCATGGATGAAGCTACCCAAACTTCTGAACCTGGTTCTTTGATCCCATTAGCTGCGAATGGTGTTAAGAAGATTATTTTCGTTGGTGATGAAGCCCAATTAAGTGCATTCACAAGGGTTAAATCTTTGGAAATGTCGTTGTTTGAAAGAACATTGAAAAATGGATCTTATCAAAAACCATTCATGTTCGACACCCAATATCGTATGCATCCTGAAATCAGCGAGTTCCCAAGAAATTACTTCTACGGTGGATTATTGAAAGATGGTGTCACTGCAGAAGACAGACAAGTTCCAGGAATCAAATACCCTGTTTACTTCTGGGATCATATGGGTAAGAACAATACAAGAGAATCAAGAGTTTTGTCAAAAGGTGCAAATGAAGAAATGGGTTATACTTTCGTTAACAGAAACGAAGTTGGATTGATTGCAAGACTAGTTGAAACTTTAATAGTTGACAAACAAATATCACCGGATAGGATTGGTATTATCACAGCATATGCGGGTCAAAGAGACTTGATATCGGAGAACTTACAATCGAATTTGATCATTAATCCGTCAAGGGATGAAATCAGGGTTTCTATAGATAAAGAAGATATCGAAGATAATTCTAAAGCTATTACTGTTCATCAAATCAACGGTATTTTGATTGCCACTATCGATGCTTTCCAAGGTAGAGAAAAAGATTTCATTATTATGTCATGTGTTAGATCGAATGATGTTGGTAATATTGGATTTATTAAAGATAGGAGAAGAATGAATGTTGCGTTGACTAGAGCTAGATGCAGTTTAATTTTCACTGGTAATGCAAGTTGTTTGAAGAAAGGGGATCAATTATGGGATCAATATATTACCAGTTTGGAGGCTAAGGGATACGTTGTTCAAGGTGAACTTACTTATTGAAATATAACTAATTACTTTTGTTATTTAATAGATCTTTATATCGAATTTATTAGAAATTAAGCTGAAAACAGTCTTTATATACACTATTAGGGAAAAAAGCGGGAGATGGAAATAATATGACATCATGGTCCTAAAATGCAAAGAAAGTATGAGGAAAGAAGTGGCTGTCTAGCTTCAATCAGTGTTTCTGACCTGGTCTCACTGTATGTGGCATATAAATTGGTTTGACAACATAATATGAGTTGTCCTTTTCTGCCATACCACTATAACAAATGTAGAAACCAACCATACTGCATAAAATCGTAAAGAAACCTGAAGCTTTTGTCATTCTAACGGAACCGGTAAATTGAGCAATGTCAAGTAGCAACAAGAAGAACCAGACTAAGCCTAGCAATGAACATAAAGCAACAGTAGACTTCAAAGTACATAACCATAAAATAAAGGAGAAAATAACCCATGGTAAGATGTACAAGCCAATTGCTTGATTATATTCATTTTGGGTAGAGTATGCAGCCCTCATATTGTCACCGAAATCACCTAGGAGAACACCATAAGAAATGTAAAAACCTGCGAAGTTCATAAACGTACAACAACCCCATGTATTGTTCATAATAAAACAGAAGATTGAAGTCACTAAACATGATAAACCGGCACCACCAAGGAATAAACCGATTAACACGTTAGGCGTTGAGACATCTCTAGCATGCATGTTAATCAAACCTAAGGCTAAGATGGCAATTGAGAAAGCACCAATACCTGCTGGCACTGGGTCAGCAAAGTTTCGTGTATTGTTGGTGATCTTTGTAGGACCGACATTGAATGAACCACCTAAAGCATACATGAATTCCTCTCTTGGAATTGCTTGATCGTTGATGTAAATATTTTTGTTATCGTATCTGAATGAAGATTTATTAGTTGCAGTTGGTTCTAGCTGAACTCCGGTGACACCATCCACTTGCTTCTCTATATCTTGATTGAAAGAACCAGAAATATCTTCTCCGACAAATGAATCTTGGTTAGACATTTTGTTTTAATTAAAGAGTTGTTTTTGATTTGTTGATTGGAGATTGTAAAATAATTAATAGCTTGTAATTGTTTGGGGAATTAAGGGGAACAAATAATTTACGAACCTTCATCACGACGGATCAATCAATTGCAAGGGAATTTATTAAGTCTTTATATGATGAGGAAAACTATTACTCTGCTGCTTTAATTTGTTAAACAGCATCAGCTAACCGAAATGATCAAGACAAGTCAACCAGTAGTAAAATGTATTAGTAGGCGGTCATGGATAGAAACACTGTGGAAAAGGGTAAGACCACCTTTACATCAAGATAAAACAAAGTACAGTATTATCTAAGCAGTATTCTCTAAGCGATTTTAAAAGAAGGTGTTCTCATCTGATTAGGGTCACCGAATCAGGAAATATAAGGGACGTATCAGCCAACAAAATGGCGCACCACCATTATTTGGAGCATAGAATGATTATATCAGTAAGAGGCTTGAGAGATAAAGTACTCTGGCATGATTGAGGTCTGGCAATAGCTCACTTTTTCTTTGTGGACCATCAGCCGAATCTCTTGAATCTTTTCTTTTCCCATGGGGAAACCGGCATTCATTCCCCCATACAAGAGACAGGCCACACCACTCGCGGCCCACGGGGTGCTTCTCTTGTGTGTGTGTGTGTGCATGTGTGGCTGTAGGTGATCATCGTACGGCGTAGGGGAGGTGGGCCGGTACTTGTACACACATAAAAAATTGTCAGGATCTGGCTATTATTAGATTAGGTATAACAATAGAATATATTTTCTCTACTCTCCCAAGTGAAAGTACTATTATATAAACCTATATAAGAGAAAGCAATAAAGTGGTCTATAATTATATATAACACCAGAATGTATAAGAGCTGTGAAGCAGCCAATTAGATTAAGGAGTGATTTGTCCTATATGACTCAGGCTACGTGATTACCTAATCTCCATCCCCGATATCCCGATGACCCAATCCTAACGAAAATGTAACGTGTTTCTGAAGTTCCGCCACTCACTTGGTTGTGTGTGCATTGTATTGTTTTGCATGGAATATGGGAATATGGGGTAATCAATCTTACTGGATAGGAAGAGTACATGGTTAATCCTTATCGCCTGATGACCCTCTAGTCTCTAGGAGAGAAAAAAAGAGAGAAAAGAAGGTCAATAATAGGCCTCTTCCCTTTGTTGGCTTGATTGACTTTGGTCATTTTGTTGAACAATTGTGAAACCAAGGGGCTCTTCTTGACTTGATAACTTAGGGAGTGTGGCTGTATTGTTTTGACTTTACAGTTTCCAGTTGTGATCTGTTGTTTTGCGATTTGTTGTATTCAGCTATTATCTATTAGGATATACAATTTCAAACTTTACCACTTAAAATGCACCGATATTATACAGTCTCACAGTCGAACAGGGCACTAACCATTGACACTAACTTTAGCACCCAACAAATGTGGAGCGACTTCCTGCAACCATTCCAGTTCAATAGCACAAACGTTTCTAGCGTAACCTTTCACAGTATAAACGTATTCAATGTACATGATAGCATCTTTCTTTGTTCCAAATAATAAGGATGATGGATGTATGGAAACCAAATCACCAGTAGTCACTGTTCTATATGATCTATCAGGTAATCCAATTGCTGTATTTGTAATGAACCCCTTTAAGAATGATTTCAAAACAAATTTGGGATCTAGTGGCTTGTTGTAGTTGATACCTAATTCATGATCCTCATCATTTTCCATAAAATCATACATGGCTTTCTTATCGTTACTATCCTTTGAAACAATTCTGCTCATATATTCACGGATTTGTTTTCTAACTCTTAGAACATTCTTAAATCCCTTATACGAAACACCCAATTCCTTACACCATTTCTTCTTTTCGTTAAGATCAGATATACTGTTATAGATATCAAAGAGTTCCTTTAACATTAACAAATCACCGTATTTGGAACCTAATGTACATGCATCCTTTCTTTTTTCATTGATTTCATCTCTTTTGTCATTTGGAGGGGTCATTATCAAATTATCAACAGATAAACAGGAAACAATGTCAATAACTGGGACCAAAGAGTCAAATTCGTAAGCTTGGATTAACACAGCTGCTAAATGTGGAGCAACCGGTAAGACAACCATTTTTTCACCCATATCAGTAATTTTAGCGTTATCACCTAGTGCGCTTAATGAATAAAGTTGATGTAATGCTGAAACTAAAGAGTCTCTCCCTGGGTTTTCAAGCCAATGCCAATTTAGAATATCATCAATACCAAGTCTCTTTAGCATTAACACTGGTGAAACAATTTCCGATCTGAGGATTTCTGGCTCAGTTGCATCTGTTAGTTTCATGTAATCACCTTCTTTGTATAGCCTATAGCATTTACCACTAGTTTCTCTACCAGCTCTACCAGCTCTTTGAGTAGCTGATGCCTTTGATATTGGGGCTGTTAACAAGGTTGATAAACCAAGTTGATGTCTCCACACTTTCACTTTCCTCAAACCAGAGTCAACAACATATTTGATACCCGAAACGGTAATGGATGTTTCGGCAATATTAGTGGATAGAATACATTTACGCTGATTCTTCTTAACAGGTTGAAAAATCTTCATTTGTGAATGGGAGGGCAAAGCCGCGTATAATGGTAATGGGACAAGTAATGGTGCTTCTCTAGGTAGTTCTGGTGCTAATTTGTTTAAGATCTCAACTGCTTTATCAATATCATCTTGACCAGGTAAGAAACATAGAATGTCACCAGTCTGTTCACTTTGATTCAATTGAATCACTGCTTTGACAACACTATCAACAACATCTTCGACAGCTTCTTTCAAATAAAATCTTTCAACAGGAAACATTCTACCTTCAACAAACAAAATCGGAGCGTCGTTGAAAAAATGTGAAAACTTGTTGGCATCCAAAGTAGCTGACATGATAAGAACTCTGAAATCTTTATCGTCTTTACGCTGGTTAATAAGTAATTCTTTTAACAAGCCAATTAACAAATCTGTCAATATAGTTCTTTCATGTGCTTCATCGATGACAATTGTAGTATATTTGGATAACAATGGATCAAGCATCATTTCTCTTAGTAACATACCATCTGTGATGTACTTCAATTTAGTTCTCTTTGAAGAGATATTGTTGAATCTAACAGCGTAACCAACATCATTACCAAGAACACATCCATATTCCTCCGCCACTCTTGTTGCCAAATTGATAGCAGCAACTCTACGTGGTTGTGTCACAGCAATTGATTTTTTATTATGCTTCATTAAGAACTGGGGAATTTGGGTGGATTTACCAGAACCTGTTTCACCAATGAGAATACAAACTTTATGACTTAAGATTTTAGGAATAATTTCATCTTTCACTTTGTAAACAGGTAAAGTTTTCCTTATTTCTAGTAAACTGACAGCCTTAGCTTTGATGTTTGCATAATTGACTTGCTTGTTTCCTCTCATGACATTTTCATTTTCTTCCTCACTGTCATAGTCATCGTCTCCTGGCCCATATTCATCGTCACTGAAGTATTCAACAATCTTGGGTTTTTTCTGATCTTGGATTTTATCGTTAATTTTTTTCAAATGGCTGTTCTTTGTATGAATTTGCTTATCACTGTTCGGTATCCTTTGTCTCTTGTTTGAACTTGGGAGATCACTGCCAGGAGATGAAGGTTGGTTGTTGTCGAACTTTATCTTTTTGTTCTGTCTAACTTTGGCAGACATGGTGTATAACTATCTTGCTACTGGGTAGGTCTAAATAAATTATCAATCAATCCACGAGTTGGAGAAACAAGATAAAGATCAAAGAATATCAAGACTATTATATCTATAAATATCTTCATCCTTTCTCTACTAAACTGAAAAATAAATAAAAAATTGGCATAAATTTTTTAAACTTTAGAGTATTGAGGCTGTGTACATATTTTAAAGAATATGTACCAACATCTTTGCACCAGACATTCAACACTATGCGACACAAAATTTGTAGTGATCAAATCTTCCTGTCTGATTGCAAAGCCTTCCCAATTCTTAGTTCTTGCGCTCATATAGCCAAGGCTGACAATACTAGGAATAATGATATTCATTTAAGCATCTAAAGCAAGTTCTAAATCACATCATATAACTCAGGGCCCTTTATCTCTCGATAAATCCCATTCATACACATTCATGTTGTATAGAGCCTCATACTCTAGTACAATAACAGCTAATAACGCAATAGTTTTTTTGGACTTGCCCAAAAATCGATTACAAACTTATAGATATAGATCTATTGACTTCACCTAAACCATTTACTATCATTAATTTTTTTACTTATACCATTTTTTTACTAAGCTGCCACAAACTGATATATTTGAAGGCTATAACAAGCAGGTGATACTACTCACCGAGGCACAGCTAAGCAATGAAGATGGTCCAGCTTACGTTCCATCAAAAACTTATTACCTTTCAATGCTGCTTACTTTCCATTGCTTTTGTTTTTCAACTACTTGCGGTGTTATCTGTCCCAGTAACTAATAGTATATCACTCTGTACTTACCAAGGTTACAAGTTTGGTGTGTTTGGATTATGCGATGCCAACGTTTGTTCTGACATAAGAATAGGTTATAAACCTTCTGAATTGACAAATTTATCAGGGTTTTCGTTACCTTCAAATGCAAGACATAGTATCTCATATTTACTTGTTGTTCACCCTGTTGCAACTGGTTTAACTTTTGCTCAATTGGTGATGACAACAATGCTTTTTAATGAGCATTTTTCTTCGTCATCGAAGTATTTTTTGGTCGTGCTTTTTTGGACATTACCCACTTTTTTACTGACACTTTTGTCATTCTTGGTTGATATTTTGTTATTCATTCCTCATTTAGATTGGTGTGGGTGGCTAATGTTGGCATCTACCGTTTTGATTGCATTGTGTGGTACAACAATGTGTATTATGAGAAGGGCAGTTACCTCTAGAAGGGAGTACGTGACACCTGGTAAGACCAGCGATTTGTATCTTGCTGCACTCTCGTACGACGAATATGAAGAAGATGACCTTTCTAGTTTTAATACTTCAGCCGGAAACAAACTACTTAGAAGTGAAGGATCAAGTGATAACTTATCAGAAACTTCAGTGTTGCACAATTCTCAACCGTCCATAAGGATTCGCCCTCAAAGGAATTTCAGCCGACGTTCTTCACAAAGAAGCCCGATAATAGATACAAGTTCCCTGAACGAACATAGTGATATAAATATTACCGCAAGCTTAGAGAGTCCTAATAGAACAATGAATTCTGGACCGAACGGTAATGCTATTTACAATCCCAAGAGAGTTGTTTCATATCCAGTGGTATCGATGTTTACCAGTGAACATGACGATGATTCTGGGTCAGAAGATGATAGTTTGTACCAACCCAGCCATATCGAGGGGGACTCAGCAACGAGGATCAGAAATCGTTAATTATCATTCAAGCATGTGCTAGGCAACAACAATACTAATAATAGAATCCACAAGATTATAAAATAACAAATCAGAGCCTTGATGAATTGGTTCTTGACAGCTGTATTATATTGTATCTTTTGTTTTACTACTGACCACAAGAATATTTGACAGCTGTGTTGGATTAATTAAAGAAGGCAGATAATTCGGTGATAATTAATATACATGCTATAGAATTATACAGAAATTTGATCATGTTTTAACATTTTTCTTTCACTCACCGTTTTATATCTGCCTAGCTTTCCCAATCCACGATTTATTTACTGTTTGTTTCCTATCTGTTTACTAAAACTACTCCTTCTGTCACCGAGACAACGATGACTAGATATTGCTTCCTACAGCTAAAGAGGATCTCTTTGATCACTACAGAAAAGGCTCGTTGGTTTCATTATTTACCCAGAATAATTACATAGGACCTTGGCAGCACCTTATATGTACTATATAAAAGACTGATTAAACAGAAACCGCAGACTGGTTTCTAAATCCAAGTGTATATAGCTAATTTAATACACTGCTATAAAAATGAAATGAATAATGCTTATAAGAGCAGGTAATTATGTGCAAATCTTCCTTTGGGTATGATTCTGTGTATATACTAAATATTCAAGAAAAGTAAAGGTTTAGAAAACTATCAAGGATCTCCTAAATATGCAGGTTTTGCTAAGCAAAATTGAGAAACAGAGGCTAGATCTGCGGAATTACTGGGAAAAACATGCAGTGATGCCTTGAAGAAACTATGAGGGTTTTCATATACTTTAAGCGAAAGATAACAAGCAGCCGTTCATCATTTTTTTCGTGTGGTTTGGATACGAATCTGGGGTGGTTAAAAATGAAGATTTATATATAAAACACGGTTCAGCCTTATTGTGCTTTATTTGATAACCTGTATAGAAATTAAACATCAACTGGTTCTTCGTATGGTTCGCTGAATAGAGTTACAGTAGTTGTTACTACTGAACGGCAATTTGAATACACCCGCACGTACCCACTACTACAGGCTCAATTTCTTAATAGCTGCTCAATAGATAAAAATATATAGATGGAATCCGATAGCTGCCGTGGCATGGTCTGGAAGAGTGGTCTTTTGGCCCTTTGTTCTTTTCTGGCGAATGCGGGCAGTGAAAGTGTAAAGGAGGAGGCATGGCGAGATCCAGCCGCACCCATTTTACTTTCCTCGTCAAGTCCGAAAAAGCGGAAGTTGAGGTTGAAACAGTTCTCAAAGATACTTTTTTATGGAAAACATAAATCCCACAGTAGAGTAATTAATAGGACAAACTTGTTAGTTGAAAGTGGTGATGTTTACTAAACACACCTTTGAACTTGTGAATATTTGAGGTGATACTGAATATTATCATAAAAGCAAAAGTATCAGTAAAACAACACAACGAAGCCATTGGAATATTACAATATACTTATTTATATTCTTAAACAGAAAATTTGGAAGTCTCCACGTTTCCAACCTCATCTTATATGTCTTTAGTGCCTCCGTTTTAAGATCTTAAGCAGGAACCCAAAAAAAGCCTCAAATAAGAATAATAAGATACACGACAACAGCCGCACAAAATGCAAGTGGCCCAATCAAGGCACGTACGTACTGATCCTGAAAGATAATTTCACTCAAACAAAAGAAAGCACTTCAATTCTGGGGAAAGTTTAACTGGCCGCTTTCTCTAACCCCGATATATAGTCAGTGGATCGCCTTAAAAGATTTCCGGTTTCAACAGTCATTTCGTAGAATATTAGTGTTAGAGCGGTA